>BQNB010067069.1:11152-34330 GCA_026074375.1 Tanacetum coccineum | reverse complement strand
TTCTTAAGTACTGCCAACTAGATTCCGCATAGTTGACAGTATATCAGTGTTTCATTAAGGAATAACGATCCTACAGCTATTCTCTCAGCACGAATATCATTAACCTCCTTCTGAAACTGCTTGAGAATGTCAAATAGTCTGTGATATGAGATGGTGTCTATTTTTTCAGATTGCTTGACAAGCGTCACAAACCTTGACTATTCTGGTTGAAGTTGTTGAAGAAATTAAACATTCACTTGCATTATTGTAACTTGCAAGTTGTTCCTTGTCAACTCATTTGTGAGATCTGCATGTGTTGCATTATCACTAAAAAGTCTTGCGGTCCTGCATATTATGATTTATCAAACCTATGAATTCACCAACAATTTTGTTGACGTTTTTAAGCAATGTTTTCAGGAGATCAATAGGCATGGGATGCCAGGGATGCATTGGGTTACATTTTGGATTGCACGCTTAAAGATTTAGGTGCATCATATTTTGGGAAATGTATTGTCAACTTTTGTAATATTCAACAATGAACAAGTAAAGCTATATGCTTTTGTATTAAGTCTTTCAATTAAATCCAATGTATCATTTTAAACGACTTTTTGTGTCGTTCTTATATATCTTGTGCTATTGATCTTGAAGTAACACGCCCCGGACCCTTATTCCGCTGCGACCCAATTTGGGGGTGTTACATATCTCGATTTCATGTTATGCAACCCAGGATTCGGTCTAACTTAGAGGTCATGGATTAAGGCATGTCTTGAATCATCTCGAACCTCGATCTTGGTCAATGGAAGACCCACTTCCGAGTTTAATGTTAGGCGAGGCTTGAGACAAGGAGATCCCCTTTCTCCTATCTTGTTCATCATCATTATGGAAGGTCTTCATGTGGCGCTCTCTGATTTGGTTAGTAATGGTCTTATTTGTGGCATAAACATAGGTTCCTCTGATATAAACCTTAGTCACTTATTTTTTGCTGATGATGTTGTAATTACTATGGACTAGAGCAATCACGATTTGGAAAACATTATTCGCATCTTCAAGGTCTTCTATTTAGCTTCAGGTTTGAAAATAAATATTCATAAGTCTAGCATTTATGGCATTGGAGTGTCTTCTGAAGATGTTCATCTTATGGCTTCTAACACGGGATGTAGTGCGGGTTTGTTTCCTTTTACGTATCTTGGTTTACCTATTGGATCTAATATGTCTCTCACTGCCAACTAGAAGCTTTTGGTCGATAAATTTCATTCGAAGCTCTCTTCTTGGAAAGCTATCCTTCTCTCTTATGGTGGTCGCCTAACACTTATCAAATCAGTTTTGGGGAGTCTCGAAATATATTTCCTCTTACTTTTCAAAGCTCCTACTACGGTTTTGAAAAATTTGGAAAATTCCTGTGCATCATTCTTTTTTAGGGGGGAGGGGCTCATAAAGCTTAAAAAAATTATCTTGGTTAAAATGATCTAATGTGTTGGCTTCATTCGACAAAGAGGGTCTAGCTATTGGTAGCTTAAAATCTTTTAATCTTGCTTTACTTCATAATTGAGATGGCGATTCTACTCTAATCTTGACTCCTTATGGGTAAAAGTTATTCGAGCACTACATGGTAGAGAAGGTGGTTTTGATCATAATGGTTTCAAATTCAACGGTTTATGGCCTAAGATTGTCGGGACTTCTAATTACCTACATTCAAGCTCCATTCTTCCCATGTATTCAATTCGATTTCAAGTAGGGTGTGGTTCTCTCATTCGCTTTTGGAAAGATACTTGGCTTGGTAATTCTCTTGTATACATTCGTTTCAATAGGATTTTTTTGCTTGGAACGCAAGAAGGATTGTTTGGTTATGGATCGTATTTCAAATGGACAATGGGAGTGGAACCGGTCTCATAACATTCTTGGAGTTCGAAAATCCACACATCGAAACCACATGTTAGCGCAAAGATATGGATAAATGCACTTGGTCTCTTGTTCACGACAGGATGTTCTTTGTTGGAGCCTTGCGTCGTTTGATTGGCGACCACATTTTGCCATCCTTGGATACTAAGACGACATGGGACAAGTCTCTTCCCCGTAAAGTAAACATATTCATGTGGCGTTTGAAATTAGATAGGCTCCCGCATCATCTAGAGGTATCAAAATTCCAGAGATTTCGTATCCCTCTTGCAAAGGTAATGTGGAGTCTAATGATCATTTTTTTCGAATGCACTTTTGCTAAGGAGTTTTGGAGGATCGTAAGGAGGTGATGTGAAGATTCTTTTCCTCTTTTGATTCCAAGGCTCATTGGATTGATTGGTTGACTTTTTGGCCCGTTTTTAGAGATAAAAAGCACTGCTTATTCGTGATCATCGCGGCTTCTTTATGGTTCATTTGGCGGTATCGTAATAGTGTCACTTTTAACTCTCATTCTTTGAGGAAAAGTGACATTTTCGATTATATTTGTTTGTATTTGTTGGAAATTTAGTTCAATTGTATGGATCTGTTCATACCGGTATCTGGGGATAGAGGTACGGAGTGTACACCCAGAGATCCCTGAACACCCTGACTCAGATAGTGGTTAAGGGAACTCTAGTCGTTGATGAACTTCAGTGAGTTAACTCCTCTGGGAGTGGGACTCTGGACTGAAGGACATTCATCAGAGGACTGATGGCTTCAGACTCTGAGCCCGGCAGGGCTTTTTGGGGAGCCGATGATGAGGAAGTATCGGAGGGAGGCATACCACGGGTCATCGTACTAGGATACGACGGACTCCCGCTACAGCCAGTAGCCCCACCGTCACCAGATTACGTACTAGGTCCGGAGAATCTACAGATACTACCAATTCCTCAGGACGAGGATGAGCGTGAGCCTATGTTCATACAGGCACATAACCCTGACTACGTACCAGAGCCTATATACCCTGAGTATATACCCTTGGAGGATGACCATGAGTTTCCGGCTGAGGAACAGCCATTACCTCCTATTGATTCACCTCAATACTGATTCACCCGGATACGTTACGAGTACGGGACTCCGAGGAGGACCCAGAGGAGTATGAGGATGATGAGACAGAGGATGGTCCGGTTGACTATCCTATGGACGGGGGAGATGATGGAGATGATGATGACGGCGATTCATCTAGGGATGACGCCAGGGATGAGGATGAGGATGAGGAGGATGAGGAGGACGAGGAGGAGGAGGAGCACTTAGCTCCGGCTGACTCTACTACCGTCATACCTGCTGATGAGCCTGTTTTCCCACCTGAGGGAACAGAGCCTGTTATACCACCACCCTCCAACATTACTATTGGGGCTAGGATTACCGTCCGACCCCAGACTTCCATATCCCTTCCACCAGAGGCAGAGGTTGAGAGGACTTTGGCCATGACTACTCCATCACCATCACCACCTATCTCACTATCACCACCCTCTGCAGGGGAGCGCCTTGCTAGGTGCACGGCTCACCTGTCATTCACCACCTGTACACATCATCTGGGTGTGCTAACCCAAATACAGACCACTCAGGATCGGCTCCACCCAGGCTCTCATTGATGCAGTTACTGCCGCATTACCACCACCTCCACTACCACCATCTCTATCCATACCATCACCTGTTGATCGTAGGGATGATATTCCCGAGTCTGAAGTCAGCCTCCCGCAAGAGTTGCATTTGTCCACATAGATACTCCAGATAGGAGATCGGAGAGAGTTCCACTTCTAGGACCTACAAGGTCAAGGGATAGGATTATTGGTTTAGTAAGCACAGTAGATGCTGAAGAGAGGCGACAGGGGATTAGAGATGTTGGGTACGGGATTAGGGATACTTGGGTAGATCCAGCAGAGGTAGTTCTAGAGATAGCACCTATGACCGTGGGAGAGGTCAACACTAGGGTTGTAGAGCTTGCTGAGCTCCACGAGAGGGATACACAGGACTTGTATGCCCTACTAGAGGATGCTCAGGATGGTAGGTCTCGTATATCACAGCGAGTCGAGATGAACTCGCAGCGGGTCGACTTTACTTGTGGGGGATAGGATGACTCTCCAGAGACAGTTATGGATGGTGGAGGAGTAGGCCTATGCTTCCGCAAGGGCTTTGCTCGTTCGATAGGATGGAGCCCGGCGACTCATTCAGGAGCTTTAACCCATCGTCTCAGTGTATGCACTGAGACATATCTCCAGGCACTACCAGACTTAGCTACAGCTGAGAGTACTCTCATTCAGACACAGCATCAGGTATACGAGACTCGCTTTCAGATGCAGCAGGCTGAGTTAGCAGCGCTTCGAGAGACTGATCGTAGCGCCAGGACCAGATGGTAGAGACTCTCCGAGTCATCAGAGATATGAGGCGAGAGATGGCCGGATTTGCAGCTGAGTTGTTAGCACTGCGAGAGCAGCAGAGGAGAGCTAGACAGCCAGGACCAGAGGCTAGAATTCCAGATCACCAAGATGCTTCGGGGGATGCCGACAGTCACATTTAGTGATTTATGTTATTATATCTTACTAGGTCCTTGTACAGGCATGTTAAGTATTAGGGGTTTTCCCCGCTGGCATAGCCTTAGATCTTTTGTATTGTATTATGTGTACTCCAACAACTATTTCATGTAAAATTTTCAAAGTTATGAATGAAATGGATGTGTTACTTTGTACTATATACCTCTCTTGTGTTGATTTTCTCATTAATATATTAATATATTCTGTCATATAACCTCATGTTTTGTCTTTTGTGATCTAGACAAATCATGGCACCTGCAACCAGAAGAGGACCAAACACTCCAGTCAACGACACCAACCCAAAACAAACATGACCCCGAATCCGTCCAAGCACTGATCGAACAAACTCTCTGCGAAACTACCACCAATGGGGATGGAAGCTACAGTTCGCACGGGATAACCGAAGGAAACGTGCAATCTGCGCGTCTCTTTGTTTTTACGCTGATTTCATGAAGTTGCCAACTTTGAAATTCAAAGGTGGGGCTGAAGGCGTGGTCGGTTTAACTCGATGGATTGAAAAGATGGAGTCAGTTTTCAATATCAGTGGTTGTGCCGTTGAGAATCAAGTTAAGTTTGCCACCTGCACTCTGTTAGGTGCTGCCTTGACTTGGTGGAATGGTCAGATAAGAACCTTAGGTCCAGAGGCATATGCCATGACTTGGGAAGTACTCAAGAAAAAGATGACGGACAAGTATTGTCCGCAGGGTGAAATCAAGAAATTAGAAATTGAGCTGTGGAACCTAAAAGTCAAGGGAAACGACGTACCAGCGTACACTGAACGTTTCCAAGAGTTAACCCTGATATGTACCAAGTTTGTTGCCAATGAAACCGAGAAGGTTGACAAGTACCTCAGTGGACTTCCTGACAACATTTATGGGAACGTCAAGGCTGCCAAACCCAAGACATTGGACGAAACTATTGAGTTGGCCAATGACTTGATGGACCGGAAACTCCTCACCTATGCGGAAAGGCAATCTGACAACAAAAGGAGGGCTGATGATTCATCCAGAAACAACCACAATCACCAACAGCAACCCTTCAAAAGGCAGAATGTCGCGAGTCTATCACATATGGGGACAAGCGAAAGGAAGCCATATGGGGGATCTTTGCCCAAGTGCAACCAATTTGCCATCTTCCACCACATGCCTGTGCTCACCCAGAGGTGCCACAAGTTAAACAAGTTAGGGCACTTTGCTCGCGATTGTGGAGTACTCGTAACACATAATGGTTGCTAACAATCGAAGGGCAATGGGGGCAACTCACCAAAGGGTATGGGTTGTTTTGAGTGTGGAGCACCAGGGACACTTCATAAGTGATTGTCCAAAACGAAGAATAAAATGGAGGAGAATAGGAATACACAAAGGATGGGTGTATGCAGGTGGGAATGCAGAAAAGAGGGGAAATGCACCAGGAAACCTTGATGCAAATCTCGTCACTGGTACGTTCCTCTTAAATAACCACTATGCATCTATCTTATTCGACACTGGTGCTGATAGAAGTTTTCTATCCACTGCATTTAGTTCCTGATAAAACATCGCCCGACTTCATTAGAAATTGTTATGAGTGTCGAGTTAGCTGATGGAAAACTAGTCAAGATAGACACAATTATACGAGGTTGCACCTTAAATTTCTTAGACCATCCGTTCAACATAGATCTAATGCCAGTAGAATTGGGTAGTTTCGATGTCATTATCGGTATGGACTGGTTGAGAAGATATCACGCCGTGATAGTGTGCGATGAGAAACTTGTTCAAGTTCCCTACGGGAACGAAACTTTGACTTTTTGCGGAAACGAAGGTAGCAACGGGAGAGAATCCCGGTTATCAGTTATCTCATGTTCAAAGGCTCAAGAGTACATGGCCAAGGGATGCCAGGTCTTTTTAGCACAGATATCCACCAAGAAAGAGGAGGACAAGTCGGAAAGGAAACAGATAGAGGACGTACCAATTGTCCGGGATTTTCCAGAGGTGTTTCCCGAGGACTTGCCAGGTCTTCCTCCAGCTCGACCGGTGGAATTTCAAATCGACTTAATTCCAGGAGCCGCTCCCGTAGCTCGAGCACCATATCGATTGGCCCCATCCGAAATGAAGGAATTGTCCGAACAATTACAAGAGCTATCTGATAAAGGTTTTATAAGACCTAGTTCCTCACCTTGGGGAGCCCCGGTCTTATTTGTCAAAAAGAAGGACGGTTCATTCAGGATATGCATCGACTACCGCGAGTTAAACAAACTGACAGTAAAGAATCGTTATCCACTCATGTGGATCGACGATTTTGTTTGATCAACTTCAAGGATCCAGTTTTATTCGAAGATAGATTTGAGATCAGGATATCACCAGCTTAGAGTACCGAGAAACAAGACGTCCCGAAGACGCATTCCGAACTCGGTATGGTCATTACGAGTTTCAGGTTATGCCATTCGGACTGACAAACGCACCTGCGGTATTCATGGACCTCATGAACCGAGAGTGTGCAACCTCACCTAGATAAGTTCGTAAATCGTCTTCATCGATGATATATTATTTATTCAATGAGATGAAGAGAGCAACGAAGAACACCTTAAAGCAATTTTGGAATTGCTTAAGAAGGAGAAGTTGTACGCAAAGTTTTCAAAATGTGAATTTTGGATCGAAGGTACAATTCCTCGGACATGTCATTGATAGTCAAAGGTATCATGTGGACCGACCAAGATAGGAGGTCTATCAAGGAGTGGGCATCTCCAAGGACCCACGGAGATCGCCAATTTTAGGTCTTGCGGGTTATTAACGAGAGTTCATAGAAGGATTTTCGAAGATGCTAATCGATGACGAAAACTTACTCAGAAAGGAAATAAAAGAATCAAGTTTGATTGGGGAGAAAAGGAAGAGAACGCTTTCCAGTTGATAAAGCAGAAGTTGTGTAGTGCCCCAATTCTGGCTTTACCGAAGGGAGCGAAGACTTTGTGGTATACTGTGATGCGTCACACAAAGGCTTAGGTGCGGTGTTAATGCAGAGAGAGAAGGTGATTGCCTATGCCTTCTCGGCAGTTAAAAGTTCACTGAGAAGACTACCCCACTCACGATTTGGAACTTGGATGGTTAGTGTTTGCCTAAAGTATGGAGACACTATCTATTCGGATACCAGATGGCACCGTATTCATCGAACATAAAAGCCTACAACACATTCTGATCAGAAGGAGCTTAACATGAGGCAACCGCCGTTGGCTAGAATTACTGAGTGATACGATTGTGATTATTCGTTTCATCAGGGAAAGCAAACGTAGTGGCCGATGCGCTGAGCCATAAAGAACGGATTGAGCCATTGCGGGTTCGAGCTTTGGTTATGACAATTGGTTTGGATCTTCCCAACGGAAATAACTAGATAGCTCAGATCGAAGCCAGAACCGGAAAACAATTGTAATGGAAGACGTAGGAGGTATGATCCGAAGGGATATACCCAAGGAAAGACTGGAACCGCGTGCCGATGGGACACTATGCTTACACAGCAGGAGTTGGATACCTTGCTATGGAGACTTAAGATCCGTGATTATGCACACCAAAACAAAAATAAAGTAAACAAACAACACAAAAAGATCTCACAAGTCAAAATATTCTATCCATCCCGGTTCCGAAAAGATGTACCAAGATGTGAAGAGGTTATTTTGGTGGCCAAACATGAAGGCTGACATCGCCACGTACGTTAGCAAATGCCTGACATGTGCAAGAGTTAAGGCCGAACATCAAAGGCCATCAGGATTGCTAGTACAACCAGAAATACCTGAGTGGAAGTGGGATAATATAACAATGGATTTTATCACCAAGCTTCCTAAGTCGTCACAAGGTTTTGACACCATCTGGGTGATTGTAGATCGACTTACAAAATCTGCTCACTTTCTTCCATACGGAGAGGATCGTTGGATAAGCTTGCAAGAATTGTACTTGATAGGATAGTGGAAGACACGGAATACCTGCCTCAATTATCTGCGATCGTGAGGAAGATTCACTTCAAATTTCTGGAGATCATTTCAAAAAGCTTTGGGTACGGATATTAGCATGAGCACTGCATATCATCCAGAACTGACGGAGTGCGAGAGAAACTTCAAACTCTCGAGGACATGCTACGTGCTTGCGTGATCGATTTTGGCAAAAGGTGGGTTAAGCATTTGCCATTGGCCGAGTTTTCATACAACAACAGTTATCACGCTAGCATAAAGGCCGCCCCTTATGAGGCACTGTATGGTCGAAAATGTCGATCACCGGTGTGCTGGGCCGAGGTTGGGGAAGCCCAATGACTGGTCCAGAATTCACATCCAAGAGAACACAACGGAAAAAGATAGTCCTGATCAAGCAAAGGATGCAAGCTGCTCAGGATCGACAAAAGAGCTACGTGTGGAATCGAAAGCTCGATGGCGTTCGGATTGGGGTCTGAGTTATTTGGCTCAAGGTCTCACTTGGAAGGAGTCGTACGGTTCGGTATGCGGGGCAAGTGAACCCGAGATATGGTCGACTTTCATGGTGTAGCAAAAGGGTGGGAAAGTTGACTAACAGGACTGAACTTCCTTCAAGAGGTTGAGCAGACGTTCACCATACTTCATGTGTTAACCTGAAGAAATGTTACGTGACGATCTTAGTCATGCCGTTAGAAGGAATTAATGTGCGATAAGCTCAGTTTGTGGTAGTGCCATTGAAATCATGGAACGAGTAGATCAAACTATTGAAGCAAGCCGGATGCCATTGGTTAAGTTCGCTGGGAACTTAGGCGGGGCCCTGAGTTCACCTGGAAACGTGAGATTCGTTCAAACAAAAATACCCACAACTTTTTCACAACGGGCTTCGTCATCTACATACAAGGTTCCTTAAAGCTTTAGGACTAAGCTCTTTTAACGGGTGGAAGACTGTAAATTTCTCATTTTGGGTATTGTACGACTCTATTAATGATCACTAATTGTTTTAGTCCGATACGCGTTTACTTTTAATATTTACTTTTAAGCCAAATTGCGTAGACTAAAAATAATCAATGAATGTAAACGGTCATCAAATAAATTAAGATTTACACCAACCAAGTAAGAAATAATTATTTAGAAGATAAAGTATGTCTGTTGCGTAATTTATTTTTTATCGGTTACGTAAACGGTACGTTTGCGATAAAAATACGTTTGGTACCCGAAAATACCTATACTTAACAAGACTCAAAACCAATACCCACTTTATATAACCTTACACTTAAATTAAAATCAATTTTGTGTCTAATGCCTCCTTATGGCCGGTACACATGCATATACATACTTAAGTAAAGTCCCAGATCTTGTAATGATCCTTAAAGTACAAGGTACCTCAAACAACATAATAAATATGGTCTAATTGTTCTAACATTAACTTATTACCAATGTTTTAATACCCACTCTTCTTGCCTTGATCCCCTAGGCACGTTAAGCCCTCACAAAAAACACAAATCCATAAGATTGGTAGCTAAGAAAATCTTGTACAAAAACATCACCATTAAGAATTGTACTAAATTGGTTTAGCAAGAAAAACCACTGTGTAGTTAACTAGAAAACCCTCAAATACCACTACCCCGAGGCAGTTCGGTTTTGGTTTGGGGGTAACTAAGGGAGTGAACTAGAAACTTGCCTATAAATTACACACATACTCTCACATTTCGAAACTCTTACCAACTCACTTACTCCTAAACATCTCAAAAATTTACACCCATATTATTTCTTGTGTTCTGAAGCTTTAAACCGCAAACGAACTCCTCCCTTGATCTCGTTACGATCCCACAAAAAACACTTTAGTTGTCACATACACGTTTTATAAATGGTTTACACGAGCTTAGGTTGGGTATCTACAAAGCTTGAAGATTAGGGTTTGTTCTTATCGTGTTTTACACACGTGGGTTGCGATTTCTCGCATAGCACACGCATTCAAGAAGTAGGACCCTTGTAAGTGTCTTAGCTCCTTATGTCATATTCAATGGTTTCATGTTTGCTTCAGGTGTCTTAAGGCACGGTTTTTATGCGTTAACAAACTAAACATGGCTCGTGCCTGGCATGACACAACCCATGTCCACGTCTTACAATATACAACATATATAGACTTGTGTGGTGAACCAAAAGGCCATAAGGCACGTAACAAAGATCTTATGTATAAGCATGAATGTTTAATCATGACATGCACACGTGAAATACTTAACCAAGAGGTTTGACAACTTGTTTGGAAACAGAAACACTTTCATGTCACGTATCATAATACTTAACAACTCGTTTTGCTCAATAAAGGATGTGTACACTATAGTATATGCGAACTAGGGTTGTTTGGGATATGTCGAAATAAGTTAGCGGGAGTTAGTACTGCTAGCAGGGTTAGTACTGCTAGCAGAAGTTAATACTGCCAGGCTTAAGGGTTAGTACTGCTAGCAGGGTTAGTACTGCTAGCAGAAGTTAATACTGCCAGGCTTAAGGGTTAGTACTGCTAGCAGGGTTAGTACTGCTAGCAGAAGTAATACTGCCAGGCTTAAGAGTTAGTACTGCTAGCATAGTTAGTACTGCTAGCCTATTGTTAATACTGCTAGTATGTTAATAATACTGTTCTTGGCATTCCTGAACTTGAGGGACTGTTTGAAACTCATAAGAACCAAAAATGTAATTTTTGTGAAATAGAGGGACTAAACGTAGCAATATGGAAACTCAGGGGTGTAAACGGTAAATATTCTATTTTAAACTATAAGGACTGTTTTTGCCAATAACGAAAACCTAAGGGTATTTTATATAATTAAGTGATTTAAATAAACACTTATGGTATCGGACAAATCGCGATATAATACGGATACTTATATAGCTAAAGTCACGCGAATGATAAATAAGTGTATTTATTATTAATACTTAAACACCTGTAATCTATGAGGTATTATCGTTGTACACCCTTGCCAAGAGCTAACGAGAAAACGGAATACAATAAAAACGTGTACACACACACAAGTGATAATAATATATATAAACTAGAAATTGTTGTGGTTTATACTTTGAGTCGTTAGCCTAAATATGTAGACTAAGACTTGACCGTACTTACTTAGGTACTTGACGGTGTGATTCACTGCTTACTTTGATATTTATTATCATTCAGAGAACTACCTGCTAAGTGGTTCATAGCCCCCTTGCTTTACAATTTATTTAAATGATTTATTTCCTTGGGGAGAACATGCTTTGTTTTACAAATGGACGAGTGATACATTTTATGCCATGATTACGTGTGTGCTAAGTTTACCATAACCCTTTTATGTCCATGATCATGAACTGTTAATTGCATGGATGTGATGGAATTGCATTGTGCTGGGCGCGACATGTTATGGATAGATCTATTTAGGATGCAATCCATGTGGGTGACTGCTATCACTAGGATCGAACGCCTTCCATGTGAATTTGGGATGTTGCCTAGGGTTAGCCACATCATTCACGAAACACTGTTGGCAAATTTTATTATTTGCATTTCATACATGTCTAGGTTCGGTGTCATGAGCTTAGAAACGTAATTATTTTTTTTTTATGATGTTTGCATCTGTTGCTTAATCATACACTTGGAAATCTTGCGGTCCTACCATTGATTTACATAAACCTATGAATTCACCAACTTTATGTTGACGTTTTAAGCATGTTTTTCAGGTCAATAAGGCACGAGGTGCGATGATACATTGGGAGTCAATAATTGAAGAGTCAACCACTTAAGATTTGGGTTTTATTAACTTTTTGGGGGACACATTGTTATAACGAAATCTTTATTATTTTGTTGAACCTTCTTGTAGCCATGAGTTATGTAACAGACAAGTATTTTGTTAATCCAATGTTCTTTTTCAAACGACAGTTAGTAGTCGTTCGCTGATCTTGTGCTATTGACCCACATTAATGTACGCCTTCGGATATTCAACATTCCGCTGCATACTCAGATTTGAGGGTGTTACATATAAAAGGAACCCTAAGGCATAGAATATCATATACCAGTCTTTCATAGTTTTTCATAGCTTTAAGGTTGTAAACCCTAACACTGTCAAAGAGTGTTCGTATTAATATATTGGAGCTTATTGTTTTGGTTATATTTTTATGTGTTAAACATTCATTACTGTTATTCTTCTTAGTGGTAGAAACTAGATTCCGCATAGTTTAAATCTATACACTCAAAGTTTCAATCTTAGTGCCTTTGGATTTATCCAAGGATACTAAACCTTACATCAAGCTAAGGAGTTCAAGATCTGTTCATTGGGATCAACAATTTCATTCCAAACATCCTTTGTGTATAATCTGATGCATTTTAACATAATTAACCTCCCCTTAATCAGTACTTCAGAGGTTAAGCATTCCAATACTTACAATCAGATATTGAAATATGCTAACATCAAATGCTTTTGTGAGAAAATCTGCAACATTCTGATCTGTGTAAATCTTTATCATCTGAATAAGCTTCTTCTTATTGGAATCTCTGATAAAGTGATGCCTAATCTCAATGTGCTTTGTCTTTGAGTGAATAAGCTTCTTCACTATGCAGATAGTACTCTCATTATCAATATGAATCTTAGTCTGCAGAAGTTATTCATAGTACAGCAATTGATTTTGATCCAAAAAAACCTGTCATTAGCAATTGGAAGCAGCTATTATACTCAGCTTTAGTTGTGGAATTAGCAACCACAGTCTTCTTCTTGCATTGCCATGAAATCAACCTGAACCCTAGGAACTGACAACCTCGTGTTATGGATTTCCTATCTAAACTTGCTCATGCATAGTCACTGTTAGTATATGCCACCAAATCAAAAGG
The DNA here is from genome assembly GCA_026074375.1 of Tanacetum coccineum. NCBI lineage: Eukaryota > Viridiplantae > Streptophyta > Magnoliopsida > Asterales > Asteraceae > Tanacetum > Tanacetum coccineum. The sequence continues at coordinate 21,102 of BQNB010067069.1, read as the reverse complement.
TGAATCCCTAGGATACCAAAGGCCTAACTTAGGTTGACCTTTTAAGTATCTAAAGATCATTTTCACAGCTTGAAGATGTAAAATTTTAGGACTGACTTAGAATCTTGCATAAGCACATACTGCAAACATAATATCAAGCCTTGAAGAATTTAGATACATCTATGATCCATACATGGATCTATTCAAGTGTTACATCTAATCTTCTCCTTTTTTCATCCTTAAGCAAATTCTTGTGGGTCTCCATAGGTGTGCTTGCTGTCTTCACATCAGAAAAACCAAACTTGTTCAAAATCTCATTCAGATACTTGTCTTGACTAATGAAAATCTCATCTTCTTTCTGCTTTACTTGCAGACCTAAGAAAAATGTAAGCTCTCACATAGAACTCATTTGGCACTTCTTATGCATCATCCGCTCAAACTCGGTACACATCTTCTTCCTTGTAGACCCAAAAATGATATCATCAACATATACTTGAACGAACAGAATATCATTTTTGTCCCTTTTTATAAACAAACTCTTGTCTATCTTTCCTCTCTAAAACCCATTTTCCAACAAGTAAGTTGACAATGTTTCATACCAAGCTTTGAGAGCTTGATGCAGTCTATAAAGTGACTTTTCTACTTTGTATACTCTGTCAGGGAAGTCTGGATCTTCAAATCCTAGTGGTTGACAAACATAGACTTCCTCTTTAGAGCTTATTTTTGTAGGCTTATTTTTGGGGAAAAAGCCACGAAATAATTTTTTTTAGTGTTGTTGTGTGAATTTGTCCTAAATCAGCTTAGTTAAGATTAATGATACGTTTTTTGGGGGGTTTCTTTGTTTTCCAAAAACATATCATCAGATCTGGTCTATTCATTTTTATCAGCTTATTTTTGAGCTTTTTACAAGCTTATTTGGGAGTCTAACAGATTCTATGGGTTTTTTTGAGGTTTTACTGCTTATTCGTAGCTTTTCGTGGTAACAAACAGTTTTTGAGAAAAAATATCTGGGCTTATCATGATTAATACTGCGGTTTATGCAAAAATGATGAAGACTACGGTTTGTGTCTTGAAGATTACGGTTTGTGCACAACCTGTCTTTGCGGTCTGTGTAATATAGTGTCTCTGCGTTTTATGTTTATATAGGGTTACTATTATTCTGCAGTTTATGACAAATTAAGGAAACAAAACTCTGATTTTTTTCCTTTCTGTGGTTTGTGTAAACCATACGTCTGCGGTTTGTGTAAACCATACGTCGGCGATTTGTGCAAACCATACGACGCATACCAGACCGAGTTAACTCGGTGAGTCGGTCAAAGGTCAAAGGAACAAAAATGTAGATTTATGAAGACAGAATCGATTCAATAACAATCAACAACCTCAACAACATCAATCAACACAGCCACAAACAATCAACTACAACAACCCATTTCATTACATATTCAATCAACAACAACAAATTACAACCACAACAACTTCAACAAACATTACAAATCTAATCTCTAACCTAACCTATCGTCACAGCCTCACCAACAAATCCACAAATCTATCCACAAATATAATCCTATCCTATCTCCATCTTCTACAAACATTAACAAGACTCAAAACGAAATGCGTTAACTGATCTCAGATCTTGATTCGTGTGTTACAAATGCATGTTCCGCCCTTATAAAGATCAATTACACAAATCATATCATCATCGATCTATAAAGGTTATAAACCCTCTCCAATATTTGAAATTAGAAAAATATTTATAACAACCATGTTACAATCTTTTCTTGTTTTGTTGGAAATCACACAATCAAATCAAATCACCTAACCGAGACCTCCTCAAAGAGATCTTGAAGACTTGTTAGTCACTGGTTTTAAGAATATAAGATGAACAGGTTATTTGATTGTGGGTATGTCGCGGCTTGATAAAAGAATGAAGGAGGTATATGTTTGGGTCATGCGTTTGATAATAAGAAGGGATGAGGACTGTTCTGTGATGGATCTGTTTATGGTAGGTGGATCAAACAAGGATTTGGGTTAGGGATTTGTGTGAGTAAAATTAGGGATGGGATAAATTTATATCCCTAATTTGTGTGTTTTATTGGATGATAGGTCGGGTATTAAAAAGAGCCTTGGGCCGAAATCCTTGTTATAGATATGTTGGGCCGAATAGTTTAAGGGTTCTATTCAAATTACATTGGGCCAAGATTTTGTATATGCATAGGGCTGGATTTGATTGTTGGTATGTTTAGTTGGTACATGTATGTTATGGGCTCGAGTTTAATGGATTGAGCAGGGTATTAAAACAACATAATGATGGGTAATGTTTACTAGACCGGGTTTTATTACTTGGACGACCGTTATTATGGTATAGTTTTTGAGCTGATATTCGTTAACTATCATAACACATCAAAAATGACGAATAACAACACAACAAACACAATACATTACACTAAAAACGATCCTTATCAAAATTCACCTTCACTCTTAAAGGCTATTATTGATTTTTATGACTACGGGGTTCTTGTCCGATGTTATTTATTTGGGATTGAAGTAGGCTTTTACGGTTTGTGATGAAGACTTTGATTGAAGTAGGCTTGTACTTATTTCGTCTTTGATTTTTTCTCCACAACGAAGATGACTTGTTCGAGCATATACGGTTTGTGATGAAGACTTGGATATCACTTTAAGGAGTTACATTGTAGTACTCAGTACCTCACGCAGTTGAGGAGGTTTCAAGAGGTGTTGTATTTTTTATATAATTTTGGGTGAGTATATGGTACTTAGAGATTTGCCTCTACACTGTTCTTCGTCACACGGATAGTACAAGCTTAAGTCACAAGTTTGGGATTTTGCTTCATTCTCAAGTTCATCTTATCGGGTTGTCTCCATCAGTGGTCATTAGTTTTAGCCGATAGAATAGATAAGGGGATTTATATTGGATTGATCAAGAGAGAATTGTTAAGAGAGTACGATTTGACATCTTCTTACAAAGTATTGCTTATGCAATCACATGTATATGAAGCTAAGTAAGCAGTTCTAGTTGATATACGATGTACACATATGTAGGATGATTCCTCAATTAGTCATCATCCTGGAGGGATAAATGTGTACATGCGGTACTTAGTTGATTTTTTATGTTACCATTTTGATGTTACAGTTTTGACTACATAGAGGGATAAATTGTTTACACTCGGGACTAGTTGACTTTGGTGTAGCAATTTATATCAGCATTTTCCTAGAGGGAGAAAAGTTCATTTCTGGGTCTTAATTAATTTTGGTGCTACGGTTTCGACTTCGGTAAAGAGATAAAGTGTGTACTTAGGGACTGGAACGCTTCCTAAGTGAGACGATGTTGATGATATCATCCCTTCCCACATAGTATCCTAAATGAGAAAGGAGGTCTTTGAGAAGACTAGTGCATTAATTCTTATCAGTCTCAAAGGTGTCTGTTTGGGAGGGAGCTGAGATGACAAATGAGTAGCAGATCCAGAAAACTTCAACATGACCAAAAGTGGAAGAAAATGAAGCTTTTTCAAGACACGCAGCTAATTCACAAACTTCAAGATGACCAGAAGCGTATGAAGAAAGATTTTAAGACGTGTCAGGAAGTTATGTGCAGAAATCCAATCAAGACCGAGATACTTGGTAGAAAAAACTTCTATGTCATCCTCAGCAGTATGTTTATAGTGTGTTCGTCTGCAAGCTGAAGAAATAAAGCTGGAGTATTCAAGAAGATCAAGATCACCAAAGACTATCTTAAGGAATACTGGACTTCATTCTTATCATTTTACTTTATTTTTGCTTGTAGGAAACATTGTAACCAATTCACGTGTGACACCATCTTGGAGGGAGATTTCTAGCCTTACTATTTTGTGTAGAATGCTAGCAATCTATAACACCAAATAACAATGAAGAAATTCTAGAGAGAGAAAATGGATGGTAGGAAGGTTCTAGTAAGAGAAAGTAACAAAGAAAGAAAGATTAGATTATGTGTGACAAATGAACCAACCAACACCCTCTCCATGTGTGGAGAGGGTATAAATACTCTAAGTTATAACCGGCCATGGGCTTGGTTATGGGCTTTCCATGTGACTTTGGCCCAGTTAGCTTACTAACATTACATATTCGACTTACTATGAGCTATGACTAACTATATTAGAAGTGACCGATACTTTTTGTATTCCTAACAATCTCCCCATAAGGGAGGTCACTCCAATTTACAAAAATTAGAACCTAGCATACTATGCTTTGACTTTAGTCTTGAGCTAGTAGTCTTTAACTTCAATCATTAACTTCTGATATGTTGTAGTCATCTTTGACTTTAGGTGTTGACTTGTATATTTGACTTGACATGAATGTGATCTTGAACTTCTTGAGATCATCAACCAAGCATAATCTCTTATCATCATCTTGTGATCTTTGGCCTTCTTGTGATCTTCTAACTTCTGGACCAACATGCTTATACAATTCTTGAAGTTGAAAGCGTGTGTAACCTTCTTTCTTGATATTCTTTAACTTTAACACTTCATCACTTATGGAGGACGTACGGTATCAACTTAATACTTTGTCGTTTCAAAAAAGACATACGATATCAGAGTAGCGGAAGTCTTGAAACATGTACTTGAGATTTCATGATGTCTTTAAATATGTCGGTCGAGTATGAGCATGTGGTATTGGTTTTGACTTGTCATCAGGAAACAGCTACCACCATCAAGAAACCTGCATGAATGGGTTAGTGATAAAGAACATATATATGGACGAAAGTGGCTTTGTTACTTCGTCGAATACGGTTATAGCAACCATGGTTCCTCGTTACTCAGTATAAATACTGCCTGTGATCAGGTAGAATTTTGAAGAATCTCCATGACAGGGTTTCGCAGCTGCGCTAGCCGTTCTCATTACGAGCATCTCAAAGCAGACAACACGGTAAGAGTGAACCGGTAAGTTACTATCTTCCCGATTAAGCCGTCAATTCGTGTTCAGCTTTTCTATGTCTAGATACCCTTGTGAGGCTTCCCATGGACATAGGATTGAAAATCAATTTAGAAAATCAGTCGGTGTGTCAAATTGCAAACGGTTTTTATGACACACCAACAATTTTATCTTTTTCAAAATTCATTAATTCATAAGCTAGACCAAATCGATATCCAGTATCACAAGCTTGATCCGTATAGGATCTCACATGTCACCTACCAAGAGCTTGTTTGATGTTGGCTCAAGCAGGATTTCCATCTTCACTGTGAATACTTAAGTATCACTCGGATGTTCTGGCAAAATCACAAGGATAATGCTTAGGACTCTTAATATATATTTCTTGTATTTCACATTGTGTGAATTAGCAAGCATAATTTTGACAAGTGTCCTAATGAGATTTATGAATGATCTCTTTTGCCTCTAGACACAATAGTGCACTTTGGTTTTAGTGATCGGAGGCTGGAGCAGACTGCCACCTTTTCAATACTAACTAACTCGGAGTGAGAAAGTTGATAGAAATATGTGTAATCTCCATGAGAAATGAAACAGAAATCTTTTGAGAGATTCTGAGTGGCTATGGAGGGTTGTGCATTGCATCACTGGGTCCATGATGTCAGTCTTCAATGTCAGCAATCATCTTTGTGATTCTTGACAACAGATGTATTGACCCGGTTTCTGACTAAGTGTAAAGAGCGCTTCTTTCTTTTCACCCTTTATCTTAACTTCTCTTTTTAATTCTTCAACCCCTTCAACGCTTACCGAGACTTCATAACTAGTACCTTGTTGGGTTTGTTCTAGTACTAGCTCCGTCTCAGTCGGCACTTTTCCTTTATTCTCACTTTTACTCCTTTTATCATACCTAAGGACTACTACACTATCTAGTGGAATATCCCTAGGTAGATCCCTTCGGTTCTGACTGAATCATGGGAATGATGTTGATCCCAATAGAATAAATCTTGCTTAGCTTGTATAAGGCTAAGTTGTATTGAATAAATCTAAAACAGCTATGATAGAAACTTTGATTATGAATATCAAAGACTATACAGAACCTAGTCAATGATACTAAGAAGAATTTCAATGAAACAGTAATGAATAAGATCAATAACAAATAGTTTACCAAACTTTCAGCCTCAATATAATACGAACACTCTTAATAGTGTTAGGGTTTACAAAACCTTGAAGCTATGACAATTCTATGAATGACTCAATTTGATACTTTGATACTGATACATAGAATTCTATACACTAGGTCCTTCTTTTATACACCAAGGAGTCCTAATGGGATTACAATATTTTCCTAAGTTATCATGATCTTCTAAACAAGTAACTTCTACGTATCTTTTATAAAAATATCTCATACATATCCCACAAGCAATCTTTATCTTTTCTCTGAGCAGTCTTTATCCTTTCAGCAATTGTAATCTTTCAGCAGTTGTAACTTTTATACCAGCAACATTAACTTTCAACACCAACAGTAGTAACTTTTGTACCAGCAGTACTAACTTAACAGCAGTAACTTTAAGAAGGCTTTTAATCCCAACAATCCTCCCCTAAACTTGATATTTATCTTCAAAATCATTAAGTTTCTTCATTAAAAGCTTCATAATCACCAGGAGGATGCTTCCAAATACTTCATTCAGGTACATAGCCTTCCTTAAGCTGTTTCTTGACCAATCTAAGAAGCTCATGTGCCATTTCACACTCATAATCAACTTGAAGCTTCACATTATTAAACATCTGATGTAGTGTGTGCTTTGTAAGTGGATACATTTTCTCAACTAATAGATAATATGGTATGGACTGTACTGTTACACAATGAACTCCACAAGAATAAAAAAGCTTCTAATTCAGCACTTTAACTAATCATTGTTGATTCTACCATATACTATCTTCAACATGATGTTCAAACATTGTCTTCAAATTAAGATGTAAGAAAATATCGATGTAATTCACTGGCTCTGTCTTCTTAAATATAGCTTGACTATCCTCCAAAGAACTTCCAAGTCTTCTCTATCAAAGTTTTTAAGCATCTTTGTAAAAGTTAAGTACATCTGAGTCTTTCCATCTGCTCTGATTATTTTGAAAAAACTTTTCTTCCTTTCTTGGTAGATATTATAGTCAACAATTGGAATTTTGATAGACAAAGGTGTAACATCAATAGTTACATCATCTGGAACTATTTCCAAACATTGCTTAAGCTCTTCAGCTTCCTTAGCATCATCTACTTCTGCTTCCACCTTCTCATCTAATTTCTGCTTCTTTGATTTGTCAGATTCAAGCTCTTCTCCTGTTCTTTTTGAATTGCTTTCTTCTTATGTCTCACTATCTCCCACCAATTCTGTATCCATATCAACAAATGTGTTTACCCTTTTCATTGCTTTATCAAATAACTCTTGAACATTGGCAAAGGACTTAGTCTTCAAGTCTTTGGGCTTCCATCCTGCCATGTTTTTCAGATAGGTACACATTATACTCCTTTGTTGAGCTTTTGTGGGTGGTCTATTTCTCCTTTCTTCTGCTCTCTTAGCTGCAAAGTGCTTCCTCCTTTTCTCCAAGAGTTGTTGAAATAGTTTAGACTTTTCTTCAATTGTCAACTCTTCTTGTTCCTCTGCTTGCAGCCTTTGAGCTAATTCATAGTCAATCTCAACCTTATCCTGAATATCATTCCATTGTGCAATTAAGGCAACATTGACTTCTTCTTTTTCTCTTACAATCCTCTCTTCCTCATCAAATTGAACTTGTAGCCTTATAACTACTTGTTTATCAAAGAGGACTTGATCTTTCTTCTTCATCTTCAAAGGTTCTTTACCATGATTCCTTTATCCTTGTCCTTTAAAGAAGTTATTGGTGTAGATACTTGCTCCTGCTCTTGAATAACAAGCCCTTTAGCCTTGGGTCTTGTAACAGCAGTTGTAGTTGTTGTAGCAGCAGTTGTAACAGCCTTGGGTTTAGCACTCTTTAATTCTGCCAGTGCTTGAGCTAAAGTAATGTCAACATCAGATAAATCTTTGGCAGCACTAACTAGAATTATACTTGTAGTTGTAACAGCTTGTAACTGAACTTCCCCATTAACTGTTTTCGCCTTGGTAGTAGACCAGAACTATTCAATGCACGATGTATATATAGTAGGATTGACGGTTAAAGCATATTTTATAGAACTTGCATTCAAAAAATCCACTATCTGCTCAAATCCTTCACTTTCAACAGATTTAGTCAAAAATGCGATTAAATTATGAGTATCAGCAAATTGTAGGGTCGTCATTATGTTGGGTTTTGATGATAAATGATGAAATTGAGTTAGGGTTAATGATTAGAGAGTATATGAAAGATTTAAATCGATTAAATGATTGAATGAAACCCTTAATCAAAGTATTTATGAAACTACCCTCAACAGCATTAACGTTCACCAGCAGTTGTAAGTTATGCCTAGCAGCATTAACTTTCAACTAGCAGTAGTAAGTAACCTAACAGTAATAACTCAGTAGTAAATTAAGCCTAGCAACATTAACTTACAACCAATAGTAGTAAGTTATGCCTAGCAGCATTAACTTTCTCTAGCAGCAGTAAGTTTATGCCTAGCAGCATTAACTTTGAATCACCAACTTTAACTCTAATTCCTTTATAATCAGCATTTCCATCATCAAATTAATATTTTAACTTACAAATTCTCTTTGTCTGTTTTTGATTTCTCTCAATTCTTTTAGCTCACAATTCTCTCTGTCTGTTTTTAATTTCTCTCAATTCTTTTAGCTCACAATTCTCTCTGTCTGTATTTTCTATATTCAACTCTCTTTCTGTTTTTTAGCTCACAAATTCTCTCAATTCTTTTACTCACCAAACCACTCTGTCTGTTTTTATCACACATCTCTTTTTTTGTTTTTATTCTCACTATTTTCATAATTAAGATTTTAAAGATTTAGCATCCCAATACTGGCAATCAGATATTAAAATCTACTTACATTAAATGATTTTGTAAGCAAATCTGCAACATTCTTGTTAGTATGAATCTTGATCATTTGAATTAGCTTCTTTTCATTGGAATCTCTGATAAAGTGATGTCTTATCTCAATGTGCTTTGTTTTTGAATGAAAAACAAGGTTCTTCACTATGCAGATAGTACTCTCATTATCAATATGAATCTTAGTCTGCATAAAGTTATATCCATAATCCAGCAATTGATTTTGGATCCAGAGCACTTGTCCATAGCAATTAGAAGTAGCTATATACTCAGCTTCAGTTGTGGAATTAGCAACCACAGTCTGCTTCTTGCATTGCCATGAAATCAATCTGCATCCTAGGAATTGACAACCTGCTATTGTGGACTTCCTATCTAAGCTTGCTTATGTATAGTCACTTTCAGTATATGCCACCAAATCAAAAGGGAAATCATTAGGAAACCAAAGGCCTAATTTAAGTTGACCTCTAAGATAATTAAAAATTCTTTTCACAGCATGAAGATGTGACACTTTAGGGTTAACTTGGAATCTGACACATACATATACAGCAAACATTATATTTGGTCTTGAAGAAGTAAGATACATCAATGAGCCAATCATTAATCTATACATGTGTTCATCTATGTCTTCACCATCTACATCTTTGATCAAAGGCTTATGGGTTTCTATAGGTGTGCTTGCTGTTTTGACATCACTAAAGCTAAATTTCTTTAAAATCTCAGTCACATACTTGTCTTGGCTTATAAAAATCCCATCTTCCTTCTACTTTACATGCAGTCCTAGGAATAATGTGAGCTCGCCCATAGAACTCATCTGAAACTTCTTATGCATCATCTTCTCAAACTCTGTACATAATGACTTCTTTGTAGAGCTAAATATGATATCATCTATATATACTTGAACTAAGATAACATCACCTTTGTCCTTTCTGATAAACAAAGTCTTGTCAATCTTTCCTCTCTGAAACCTATTGTCCAACAAATAAGTTGACAAGGTTTCATACCAAGCTCTGGGAGCTTGATGCAGTCCATAAAGTACCTTTTCTAC
>BQNB010067068.1:1399-34330 GCA_026074375.1 Tanacetum coccineum | reverse complement strand
TGATTCAAATATGTTAGAAAACTGGGAGAAAAATGTGCCGATTATTCACAAGCCGAATGGGGAACATATTAATGCTCCCCCTTAATCTATGAGGGTACGTGTGAGTGACAAGTATAAAAGATTTTGAAAGATTTTGAGTTTAACGAAAAACTCTTGAAAAACTTTATACTTGTCACTGAACACCTAAAGATACACTACATAATGATAAGACTGTACAAGATATATTATACAGAATAAGATGATATTGACCTGAGTATCGGAATGATGAAATCATTCAGTTCGCTGGATAAGTCTGTAGTCAACATCTCTTAACCTTCCACCAACAAAGCTTTCGAGACTCCTGAATATTCTCCTAATCTTGAGTCTTCTCTCGATCACCTCCATAAACTCCTTACTCCTCCTTCTATCGTCCTCAGACCAAATTCTTGTTTCCATGCCCAGATTGTACTTGAACAGCTTGAAGTCTTTAACCATGTGATCCAGCTTACCCAGAATCCTATTCAACGTGTCATCACTGAACTTGTGCACCTTAGTCTCTCGTATCATCTTCTTTTGATCATTTATGTCTCTGTAGATTACCGCCCTCTTCGCTGACTATGGGTGTAATCTTCTTTGAAACAAAAAGTTATATGCATCCTAATCCGGTGAGTGAGATTGAGTAGTTTGTTTGATTTAACTTTCAATCCGAGTTGCAGATCTCTCTACACGTTTTTCTGATGACGATGTTTCCTTATCCAAAGGTTGATGGTTGAAGAGATGAACATTTATCGGCCAACTGATAAATGATTGAGCTGACCTTGAAGATGAAGCAAGTACAGATCTTCAAAATCATTCGGATGCAGATTTTTGAAGTCAACTTCTGAGATCTTGTATTCATTATAGTCAACTCTACGAAGAACAATCTCTTTTAAGAATGTATACCCGTATCTTTCATAAGTCTTAAGACTGACTACACTGAGAATCCACATGTGGGATCTGACTGTATTGCGATCAGAGGGGGCACTGTGTCTTGTGATGTAGAATTCTTTGCGCTTAAACCACCAGTGGGAGTACGTAAGCTTGCACTTAATTTCATTTATCACGTTCATCTATCTATCCATAGTGACAACGTACTGTTCTTCAAGCCCAAAGTCTAGATATTGAGCCGCTTTCAGCTTGGATATGGATAAAGCCGACCTTCTTCCTTTGTCACATGACACTAGATACTCCAGATCCTTATTGAAGAAGTATTGTGTTTGAATTGTTACCTAACCTGGTGGACCTCCAAGAGGTAATGGTTTGCTCACGTCAGGAACAACTCGATGACTTTCAGGATTAACCAAATCAACTTGATCGGTGAGCAGCAAGTGACACTCTTCCATCTGAAAATGAAGATAAATGATGTTGTAGTGAATGACCAGACTACCGTGATAAGCTGTGGCCTTTTAAGTTCTGCATTGATAAGCTTTTCTTTCCAATCGTTTGCAGATTGACCAGTTGGGATGATAATCTATATCGCCATTCTGTCGTAGCAGGCGTTGTATTCATCTGAATCTTGATACGAGCTGGCAAGTGCATTGTCCCAATTGTTCTTAGTTTCCGGTAAATCATTCGGAGGAATGACCCAGTCTGGTTCTGGAGTTGCTGGTCTATCTTCCTCTGGAACAGGCTTTAACCAGTCTGGTCTGAGTCTGGTTCTTGGGAAGTTGTGACAGTATTGGTGTCTCTGATCAGAGTTATTCACCAATCATTCTGGGTATAGACACGTCTTCGACAGGTTATTCACGAATGAGAACGGACTTTGCTTGGTGGAGACTGAAGGTGATTTCTATAGTGTCTGAAGTTTTCCCAAGTGAGGACTGAGAAGTTGGAGGCTGTTTGAGCTGGAGAGCATCGATCATGTCTTTTCTTATTGCTTTAGAATTGAATCTGGTGGAGGAGGAGGAGGATCTTGATCGTCACGGCGTCTCTTTCGAGACTTGTCCTTTTTAGCAAGAAACTCGTCCCTGTTTGCACGTTCCATAGATGCCTCAAGAGCTTCATAAAGAGCTACATGTTCAGGAAGTGATTTGTAGGAACCACTAGGGGTGTTCAAAAAAAAACCGTAGATACCGACGTACCGATGCCAGTAACCGTCAATCCGAACGAAAAAACCAAATAAGGAGAAACGAAACCGAAAAAAACCGTACAACCGAATAAAAACCGCTTATTTAATGGGTTCGGTTTCGGTTTTTAACTTTTGGGGTTTTCCGCGGGTAATCAGACTAACCGGCATATGTATTCATGTTATTTTCTATTAATTTCAATATTTGTCAAGTTTGAACCAATTATTGCATATTTTTTTTTGGTATAACGACTTTTTCGCGCGTAAGGAATCTGGGGTTTTATGCTTGGTGTGTATTTGAGGGTTGGGGTGAGGGGTCATGATGTTTTAGGCGGTTGGTTGTGGGGGGGGGTGTATGGTGTGTGGTTGAGTGGGCGTGGTTTGGTGGGGTTAGTATCTATGACTAGGGTTTGTGGGGTGTGAGTAGGAGGATGGGGTTTGGATAGGAATGGGGTTGGGGTTAGTTTGTTTGTACTGGGGTGGGGAGTGTCGTGTGGTGGGGGGGGTCTGGAGGTTGGGAATTAGAGGTGGTTTTATGAGAATTTTTATTTTTTTTTTTATTAGGGCGGTTCCGGGATACCGACTATAAAAGTGGGGTGGGTTAAGCGAGCGATAGACAGGGGGTAACGCCTGGTCAGGTTTACAAAAACTGGTTGGTAGGCGGCTGAGCTAGGTGTGGGTGGTTTTCTTGTTTTGTAAATACCACGCGAAGGATTGTTTAAATATTTCATAAAGTTATCTCGAACCGATCCAGCAAACGCGTTCACGCGTTTGTAATCACCCCAGTGGATAATGACGCATAAACTGACGCGGGGTGGTTGAAGTTTGTAGGGAAGTGTAGCGCTGAAGGCCAAGGCTGGGAATGGGCGTCTGTTGAGTTCTCGTTGGGGAGGCTTGGGATTTTGTGCTACGTCGTGACAAAGTCTGATAAAACTTCATTGACGGTTTGTATTGTGTATGAGGCAGGATATACTAAGCTCAATGGTGAATATCCTGTATCCCCTATCCCCCCCCCCCCCCCCCCCCCCCGCCCCCCCCCCCCCCCCGATCCTGGAGCTCATTTGGGTCCTCCCCCCCCCCCCGGACCCGTTTCCCTGATTCTACCCCCATTTAAATAAATCACATTTTGTTCCAGCTTCAAGACACAAGAGGCTAACGAAGATTTGTTGTGCTTTGTTGTTGTGGATGAGGTTGGGAAGTGGAAGGGTTGTTGTTGTTGCTTTCAGTTAGTTGCTGCAATGACTCGTTCTTGAAGTGATGAGGATACCCGGTTTTGCGGGACACAGACTACGTTGATGGATGTGGATAGAGGAGGAATACTGATTGTAGAGGCTTGATGAATGGCGCTAACATTCGATACACATGTGGATTTAAGCTTCGTTTCCCACAGTAGTTTTACCTACGCTTCCTCTTCTGTACGCGCATTTCATCTCTCTAAGGAATCTAATTCATCACTCAGTGCTCTAAGGCATCACTTCTCAGCACCCCCTCATATAGGACACGCTACACTTACGCCATGAGAGTGCTCAGTAGCTTTAGAGGATTCTTTAGTGGACATGTTTCCTTTGTTTGGATGTTTCAAGCTTTCAATGAACTTTTGGGTTTACTATAGCAATGAAATTCGTCTTTCATAGGATGCCCACTGGGCTGTGGCCGACCAACAGAGCTCATGACTTTGTCACCCTCCGCCCCCCCGGTCCCGCTGGTCTTGCCTGGTTTCAACAATGTGTTCAGCTCTGGTGTGTGGTCATACGTCAGAGAGTGTTTTACCCAGGGTATGATCCAGACCTAGCACTTACATTCAAGTTCAGATGTCTTTTCTTCTAGAACAATGTGTGTGATATTTACTATCACAGCTTGTACTTCTTCAGCATAAAGAAACTCAGTGTTCGCAGTACTAGAAAGTAATCGTCCGTGTCAGCCTCGGTTTCAGCTTTAGCAACAGGAGATGGAGAATCACATACACTATATTTGTCCCCCCCCCGGATGCATCATCCTGTAGGTTGCAAAGACGGGTCCAGTCGAGTTCGCCTATGGAATATAAATTGTCACCGTGACATTCTCCTTTGCTGGCAGTTGGGTGTCGCCCCCCCCCCATAACAGTGCTGTGAAGCTTGTTCATCAGTTGCAATTTCTTTTCCCTTGCCTTCAACCACAAGGAGTTGTCGGGTGGCCTCTTCTACTCGTTCACGAATAGCCACTCCACCAACAGGTGCTTGACCATGGGCCTGAAAAGTTTCCAAACTCATCTGAATAGCTAGCTTCCATGATCACATTGTCCCATTCCCTCTAATCCCCTTTGGTTCAGGTTAATGGGTGAACCTATTCTTACTTCATCAATAAGTTGGAGAGGACTTTTTCCTACCCATGCGAACTTCTGCACTTTACCCCTTTTTGGATGCTTCGCAGGTGAAGGCTCTGAAGGCTTTTCTAGAGTAACCTTGGGTTTCGTTGCTGGTGCAGGTTTGGATTTCTTAGAAGGCACTGGTTTGGGTTGCTTGGCAGTTGTAGGTTTCATAGACTAATCAGCTTTATAAGCTGCCTTTTTCTTTCCTCCCTCTTCAGCTGCAATTTTCTTATCATGCTTTGCAACCATTTCCAAGTAGGCATTGTAGTAAGGTGCTTTCTGATATTTTCCGTTGATCAAGTCCTTAGGGAAATTTGCAATTCCAATGACTTTATCTGTTTCGCCTTTGGGGACGAACTTGAGATTTCCAAGACTGAGATCATCTTCAGCAAGGTTAAGTGGAGACCCAGGCCTTTGGTGAATGTTGTGAATTCTCCTAAATAGTAGATGATTAGCTTTGTAAAGCGACAATAAGGAATAAACATGGGCTTTAGTATTCTTTCCATTCCTTAGTAGGAATGCCCAGTATGACCTTTCAGTAAGGAAAGTTTGGGGATTGCTTGTACAAATTCTTTCCATACGGTTTCAGCTAGTCAACATTTGTACGAGTAATAGTAAACTTAAGGAATCTGGAAAGAAACCGAATATCTGGGCCTTTTAACCCAGGAAGTCTTGCCTGTATGAGATCATTGGTTGATATTTGCTCATCCTCTTCGCGCGCCCCGCTCTTAGGCTGATTAGCGTTATTCACGCCATTCATGACCTAAACATAGTTAAATCTACCACCAACGCGGATAGCCACAGCTGATTCACCACTTCCCTAAATCATGATTGCATCACCCGAAGGAGGTGACACAAATTGATGAGCTTGATCAACGGGAGTAATCTCTAAAGCTTCCCTTAGAAGATCTGCATCCAGTATGAACCAGTCTTCATCCAACTAAAAATGGTAAGCTCCAGTCTTAGCCTCAAACATAAGGGTATCCCATAACTATTGAAGGTAGATAGCTGGGACAGAAGCTGAGGCAGTGAATGCTCTGAAGAAGTTTGTGTTTTGCATAATATCCACAGAGATCTGAAAGATTGGGTTGTTTTGCTGCTTTTGAAGATCTAAGACAAAATTACTCTTTCTAATAGGCACCCATGCAACAAATGGTAGTATCTGATCGTCAGATCTTGTGGGAGCAGGAACGAGAACATTCTCATTGGCCACGTTATCTGCACAAGAATATCAACAAAGATAGACAGACATGGCATACATTTGATGTTAGATGAGAATATTAGTCATGATGTTTAACAAGCTTCGTTTGATTATGGTGATATTAAGTCAAGTATGATGGAATATTTCACATTGAGTCGGTGGTCATTGACTTGGATCAAACCAGAAGTTGACATAAGTCAACATTGGTCAAAGGTCCATAAGATATTCGATGAACACAATCACAAGTTAACAAGACCCGGATGGGAGTCAACAGTGTAATTAGGCCTCGAGATTGGGCCTTAAGTGGGTATTGGGACTAATGGGCCAAAACTTTGAAATTCTGGCCCAAACCGCTACCCTCTTGACACCAAATCGCTATGTGGTGGTATGATCAAACCGCTATGCAGAGATTTGAACAAACCGCCACGTGGAGAGTTATGGACAAAAGACTAAGATATTTTAAGAAAATTATCCAAATCAACTATGGACAAATCTGCTATTAATATTTTTAATTGATATAAATCAAAAACCGCTATGACAAACAGAGCTACGGTATATTTTAATTGATTAATCAAACCGCTATGACCAAACAACTACGAATATATTAATTGATTAATCAAACCGCTATGACCAAACAGCTACGAATATTTTAATTGATTAATCAAACCGCTACCATTTAAGAAAAATTTGAAATAGCGGTTTGGATTATTTTAATAATAAAAATAATCTTCATCAAACCGCAACCTTGTAGCGGTTTGCCTGCTCATGTTAAAATAATCAATAAAATCAAACCGCTATCAGTCAAATTCTTCAAACCGCTATCAAGCATTTTTCATCAAACCGCTATCAAGATTATCTACCAAACTGCTATCTAGCATTGAATTCCATCAGGCAAACAGCTACCAAGATTATGGCAAACCGTCATGAAAAACACTAAACTTAAGTTTGATTTTCTATCATTTTGGCTATTCCAAACACATTTTAAAGCATCTCAGCACCTTTTAATCAACAAGCAATCAATTTTAATCATTCAAACCATTCACATCTCATCCGATTCGAGCCTTAAATAACCTGTTAAGCCTTAAACCTTTGAGAAACCTATAGGGGGCATGCAAACTTGTTTTACTATACACCTATTACTTTATAAATAACAACCAAACATGCTGAAACCTCTCACAACAACAACAAACATCAGTTGACTTTTAAAAGTCAAACATCCTACGATAATCATCAAATCAGGCAATATATTAAAAGAGTATCTTAATTAAGCAACAAACTATCATTATCTGGTCCTAAACATTAAATCCCAGCAACAAAGTCACCATTCCAAACACTATGAGATTTTGATCAAAAACGAATTCTAAATCAAACAAGGGCTACACATATGTTTGTTCTATTCCTAATCAGACATAGATTAGTGATAATTAACCCTAATCGCAGTATCCCACCATTCAATTTCCATTCCAAAAACTAACATATAAATTTTTGAAACCCTAGGATATTTTCTAGAGGATTGACACGTTTTAATGAGTTTTTGTTTGATTTCTTTCATTTATAGATAGATCTAAGGATAAAGAACATCGTAGTGCATTACCTTAGCAACAGGATTCCTTGTAATCAAGTTTTGAGTGTTGCAAGTTGTTGGTGTTGGTTTGCGTTACTGTGTGTGTGTTTTGAAAGTTTAACCAAGAAATGAAAGTTTGACCAAAGTATCAAACCACCACCTTTATTACGTAAGGGTTTGGGAATTTGGCAGTTTTGGTCCCTCAGGTATTCTTTTCCTTTTAAGTTTCGGATATAGGCATTTTAAAGGCTACATTAGATTAGGAAAATGGCACAATCAGTCCTTGTATTGTTAATTAGAGCTTTGGAAACATTTAACAAAGTGCACATAAGTCCTACACTTTCTAACTAATGTGGAGTTTTTACCTTTGAGTTAAATAAATTAACTCCTCCTTAAAAATATGACCCTTATTAAATTACGGAACCTTTTTTTACGGTTAATTGTGAGATGTTTAGGTAAACCGTTTGATGCAATAAACTGAAATTACTCTCCCCTAAATAATGACCCGTTTTCTATTTTTAAAGAGAATACCCTTTTAAGTGCTGTTAGTCGTTGTTTGAGTTGAAAAGTTTATTGTGAAAGCCGAATTGATTAATTTTCAACAACACTTTTTCCACCATGATTAACACAAATAATTGTGAAGAATCAATTAAGAAGAAATTATTTAAGGTATAATAAGGAAGACTTCGCTTCCGAATAATGAAATAACCACTGAAACGTACTTATTTCTTGAATGCATGAGTAGTAGTATCCAAGCCCGGGAAAAATTAATTACCCATTGTTAGGAACAACTGTTTTTTTGGCGACATGCTTTCCTTAATTTGAAAAGCGGGCTGCAGTAAAAAATAACTGCAAACCATGAAGACATGTTTTAAACCTGTTTGAACTTGAACTTCATTTAAAGACCCGTGTCATTATTAAATGACATTTCTAGGTCCGTAAATGTTATCGATTTTCAGAAGACATGCCTTGAAAAATATTTTTGGTATTTTTTATTTTTCTAATTTTTATGGTTTTTTATGGTTTCATATTTTCTATTTTGATTTTGGATTAATGTTATATACAAATGTACATAGGATACAAGAAGACCATCGTTTACTCATCTTCCCCGTCTTGAAGACGTTTAAGGGTATCCGGGGACATACTCTTCATTTCAAGTCGCGGGAGTAGAAATTCGAATCGCTCTCTTGGCAATGCCTTAGTGAATATGTCCGCAAGCTGATAATCCGTTGTCACAAAGTAAAGTTCAACCACACCATTCTCGACTTGCTCTCTTAAGAAATGATGACGTATGTCGATGTGCTTTGATCAGGAGTGTTGGACATTGTTACAGCAGAGGGCGATGGCACTTTTGTTGTCATAATACAGAGGTATATTATTGAATGCAAAGCCGTAGTCTGTAAGCTGTGACCTCATCCAAAGTATCTGAGCACAACATCCAGACATGACAATGTATTCGGCCTCTGTGGTTGAGATAGCAGTGCTTTTCTGATTCTTTAATGACCAGCTCACTAATTTGTCTCCAAGAAACTAAGCACTCCCCGACGTACTTCTTCTTGTGTCTTGACAACCTGCATGGTCAGCGTCTGCATAGGCCGTTAGTGCCATAGTGCCTCGAAGGTACTGAAAGACCCGCTTAATTGCCTCAAGGTGCTTTTTGGTAGGCTTAGCCTGATACCTCGAACACATACACACCGCGAATACCATATCTTGGTCTACTTCAGTGAGGTATGTAGGAAACTAAAAAGGTGGGGGGGGGGGGGTTTGAAATAGTTTACCTGTTTATTGTCCGTTTTAAAATTTATGCTTAGAAAATTGTTTGATTCAAGTAGATATTTATCAATTCAACAATATGAATCACAATTAAACTATCTAATGTAATGAACTAAGTATACAATAACAATATAAGTGAGGTAGAGAAAGAAACGACCAAACCAAGACACCAGATTTATAATGGTTACGCTACGAAAGCCACCTCCTTCGGTCTATTCCACTCCCCAAGTACTCCACTAGATATTTTTTAATGTTTAACAAGCTTCCTTTAGTAGAGTTAACAGGTTTATCACGTCGCTTACTTTCTTTTCCGACACTAAGCTTGATGTCGAGTCCTAATTTTAGCTGCAACCAATCTAAGAGTTCACTAAATCTTTATACACTCACAAGATATTACCCTTGGAGTGTCACACAATCCAAATTACAACCAATATACAATTTACAACTATTGGATCTACATAAAATCCTATTTACACAACAACACAAAGCTAAATATAATGAAGATTTGTGATCCTTGAGGATGGAAGAAGAGATCACTTGATAACCTATTCGTATTAGAAGAATACGATTGTTCTTATCTTGCACTGATTAGAAGAAAAAGGGAGGAGAAGGAATTAATCATTGAAACATGATCAAAGTATGTTTGTGATCAAGATATGTGTTTTAGAAAAAAAGAAAAAAAGAACCGAGCACGCCTAAAGTTAGATATGAGAAAATTCATGGCAAGGGTGTGGTTTTTCAGATGGGATTAGCCCAGTATTTATTGAAGACGAAAAGAAGCGTTATGCTGGGCGGACGGGTCCTAATATATAAGGGGGACGCCGTAGAGTAAGCTCTTTTTGTCTTTTTTTCTAATCAGTTTAGTCATCCTTTCAATTTTTTGTGGGTAGTTTCGCATAATAATATCATATAATTAATTATCTATTGAAATTTTACTTCTTTAATATAATGTGTTATCTGTTTGGAAATCTTCCATTTTAGGGGGAAAAATCTGATTTCAAATTGATGTTTTAATAAATCATTTCCTTTTTGAATAAATATTTTGTTTTTTTTATTTTATAAAAAACACTTTTGTAGATAAATGTAGGTTTAAGAAAAAAATATTTTTATTATCACTAATCTGTTTAATGATTTGTTTATTTCATAATTAAGTGATTAATCTTAGAAATAGAATTTTATGATTAGTAATTATACACGTTTTTTTACTCGTAGAGTTTTTCATTTTGTTATTTATCAAAAATTGAGGGTCAAACATATAAATAACGTTGTTAGACATTATTTGTATTAACAATCTTCCCCTTTTTGATGATGACAAAACATAAACTCATTTAGTATAAAAGTAAAAGTTTATAAATTATTAATGAATTTAATTTTATTTCTCCCCCTTTTTGTCGAATCCAAAAAGGTTGATCGTCGAGTCGTAGTAGAGAGAAAGAAATCGACGATTAAAGACTCCCCCCTTGATGTAAGCTCCCCCTTATTCAAGGCACCAAGGGATCGATCTTACGATGATTTGTTTGCTACAAAACAAGGTTAGAAGTACAAGTGCAAGCCAACATAGCATGACAAATATCTTAAGAGTATAATCCACACATTTAGAAACTCATAAATAAAGTGAATTTAAATTCATAAAGAGATCATATATAGCCATAAGGACAATATATGATGATACAGCATAAGATAATCATAACAAAACACAACATATTAAAGCATCTAATAAGAGTAAACTAGTAGATGATTCTTGACTTCATAAGATGTGATACTCAAAAGGTAGTAAACATTTATTTAAGTAAATTAATCATGTGAGAGTGATTAATTGAAGAGTGAGAATGATGAAGATGGTGAATCATTGTGGTGATGGACTTGTGATTGGGGTATGAGACGGGTGACAAGGAATTGAATGAAAATAATTTTATTCCTTAATGAGTAGAAGTGGTTGGTGGTGTATATACAAAAAACATGAAAAGCTAGCATGACACCCTACTTGAGCATTAGTAGGAGGTTAAACCAATAGGTGTGGTGGGGAGGTTGGTGTAGGAGTTTGAGAATCAATGAGTGTGGAGATGGTGTGGAGAGTTGGTTAATCGTTTGATCTCTTAAGGGATTGTAGGATGGTGGTGAAGGAGATTGTAAGTAGACTCTTGGAGGAAGAGGAGGTGAGTCATTTTGGGAAGGAGGTGATGATTTTGGAGTGGATGGTTTGCGTTTCCATACTTGTCTAACCGACATCCTTGGTTTTCTAGAGAAATTGGAATGGTGGTTTGAGCAAGACATTGATAAAGAAGAAGTGAGATTTGAGGGAGATGAAGATGGTGATGAAGTATGAAAGTTGGGTGATTAAATAATGGAGAAGATTGGATAAAGTGGCAAAGCATGGTTTAGGAAGAGGAGAGTGCCAAATATGGTTTAGCCAATCTGGGAAATGACAGCTTGAGGATGTAGGTAGGAGGGTCAAGATACAGAAAAAGAGGTAAATTCAAAATCTTTCTTTCCCTCCTGGTGGCGGTCCCATATCACCTGGCGGTCCCAAATATATTGGGGGCCGCCTGATACATAAGGGGGCCATTTTCTGGAGATAAGAAGATTTCCAGTTTTCTCTTTTTCTTAAGTCCAGTGATTTCGGCTTCTATCAATATTCAAGAATCAACTAGTTCAAGCAATAATATGTAGTTCTATTCTAACATACAAATCATTTAGCAAGTAGTGGCATTTCAACTATAATCATAAAATTATCAAGTCATAGAGCGATGATAGAATGTAGAAGATTATCCAAGTCAAATGCAAATCAAAATTTGCCACTTCTAGTCCTAATAATAGAGAAATATAATGTATTAAATACGAGAGATAATAATAATAATAATAATAATAATAATAATAGAGTCATAGGAGTTGTATCAATCCATTCATTTTTGTTTTCCACCCATCATGTTCTTGAGAGCTTGTCCAATTGACCTTAACCCTTCCCGGTGAGCATCTCTTTGTTGAGTTTGAAGATTAATGGTCTCGGAGAGATAAGTGTTTAAGTAATGTCTTTCACGAGGAGGGTTTTGATGGACTCTAGAGACATTATTTGACGAGGAAGAAATGTTTTGAGATGGAGAGGAAGGATTGGAATGAGAAGATTCGTCATCATTTTCATCAGTGGGATCAACCAAAGGATGAGATGACGATGGATGATTTGGAGTGGGAGAGGAGGAGCTAGCATTTGGCTCACGAGGTCTTTTCTTGCCCCGATCCGCTCGTGTCTTTCGCTCGTAATGAGGAGCGAGCGGATGCATAGCTCGATCATGTGAAAGATAACGATCAAAAGCTAGCTCAGGAGAGACGGACACGACATGTTTGAATAACCTAGTCAAGAGCATACCATAAGGTAAGAGTTCCTTTGGTTTGAATCGAGTCTTTTCCATTCTTTTGAGAATGAAAAATGCTAGGTTATAAGGAGTGGATGTCTCAATGCAATAAAGCATGTGACAAAGACAAGCGGAGACATGATCCTTATGTCCTCCTAGACAAATGGCGTTTTCACGAATAATATCAACCCAAGGTTTCATATGTGTTTGAATTTCTCGGGTTAAAATTTCATTTTCACCTACGACAACCGTTTTCTTATTTTTAGTACGAGTCTCTTGACCTTGTCGAGGAACTTGAATAAGAGACTTAATGACTCTTGGAGACGGAGGTTTGGTTTTATAAAAACCTCTACTTGGAACACTTACTGACAAATGGTCAAGAGACCACATTTCGGTGTTAGAGGCTTGACCTTTGAATGGGATTTTCAAAATTTGACCAAATTCCTCAAGAGTGAGGGAGAATGACTTATTTTGAATGACGAAGTTGACAACAAATTGACCCTTGGGATTATAGGTAAAAGTGAGTTGACAGTAAGACTCAAGAACAAAGTGAGGTATAATTTGTTCGTTAATATCTAACAAACAATCAAAACCAATTGACTCAAACTTAACACGAATATGACTCATATTTTCGAAGTTTGGACTTACAACCCTTCCCTCATGAAAATACCATTTTTCAAGATTTGCCATTGTGTTTAGCAAGGGTTGATTGAATTCATTTGATATTATGGGTATGTAGTTTCGTGTCTTTTGATGATCAAGGCTTGTAGCTCGAGGCATTGTTACCTAAAACAAAACAACCAAGATCACATTTTAATTGTATTTTACTTGTATTAATATCTTGAGTTCGTGCCTAGTGTGTCCCTATATGCAACAAATGTGGAGCAACGATTAACTCTGCCTAAATATAAAATCCTAAGAGTTAACCCAAACACTCCTTAGTTTGATTTTGCTCAACCAAACAAGTCAAAAAATGCATATGAATTATGTATCTCGAAATTTGCTCATGAGATCATTATGCATGTGTTTGAAAACGTTTTTGGGTTGGATTAACAATGCATAACAACAATTTTATTATGTTCCTAACGTGAGTGATTTGAAAATAAAATTGGGGTTTTGGTTTGAAATCAATTTTTCAACAAATTCACTAATGTATGCAAATCCTATATCTACAGGAAGCATATTAGTTATACATTGTATCCTAGTACTTTTAATTGTACAAAATTAAAAGAAAAATGAAAAATCCCCAATTTTGATTTTTGGTGTTCATCATGAACCCTAGACTCAAATTGAAAGAAAATAGATGAAATGACTTACAATTGATGATCTTTGTGATATTGAGATTGATTATTAGTGTTGATTTGATCTTCAATTGATGTTTTAATGGTTGATTTTGAGTTTTCGTGGGTTTTGAGTCGTGTTCGTCAATGGCAGCAGGTAAGGGAGTGTTTGTTTTTGTGTTTTGAAAAACTTGTTTAAGTGTTCCAAATTATGGTCTGCTGATGGCGGTCCCATATCTCCTGGCGGTCCCAAATATATTGGGGGCCGCCCTCAGTAGAGGGTTTTTTACTTGAGTTTTTGACAAAAATTTAACAAAGAGGAGTGACATTTTAATTTGCATTTCGCGAATTAAAAATGCTTAAAGTACTTCGGATGAAGTATTCAAGTTGTCACGACACATAGTGGAACACAAACTAGAATCGAATCTAGAAGAAGGAGAAGCGGACACACAAGGTTTATGGAATATGTTCCATCATTCCTAAACCAAGACTAGATAGTTAAACGATTCGCATTTAAGGGGTTTAGTAAGAATGTTGGAGATGTTGTCGACGGACGGCACTTTTTCGATTGAGATATGTCCTTTCTGGACATTATCGTGAAGAAAGTGGTGACGTATTTTGATGTGTTTGGTACGAGAATGTTGCACCGGGTTTTTGCTAAGGTCAATCGCGCCCTTGTTGTCGCACATGATAGGAACGTCGTCGAGTCGTACATCGTAGTCGATGAGAGCTTGTTTCATCCATAGTGCTTGTTGACATGCCTTTCCGGCGCTTACGTATTCGGCTTCGGTAGTGGATATAGCAAGAGCGGTTTGTTTCTTCGAGAACCAAGATGTCAAACAACATCCCACGAACGTACAAATACCGCTAGTGCTCTTTCGGTCCACATAATCTCCCACATGATCAGAGTCGGCATATACTATGGTTTCTATGCCGGTCCCTTTAGGATACCATAATCCTAAGTGCGTAGTACCTTTAATATATCGGAAGATACGTTTAACCGCTTCAAGGTGAGAGGTTTTGGGAGCCTCTTGGAAGAGGGCACAAAGGCAGACACTAAACATGATATCGGGCCTACTTGTCGTTAGGTATAATAAACTACCTATCATGCCTCGATACTTGGTACTATCTATCGACTCACACTCTTTATCTTTCGTGAGTTTAGTATCGGAGGACATGGGGGTTTTCATTGGTTTAGAATCTTTTAGACCAAATTTCTTAAGCATTTCTTTAATATACTTAGATTGATTAAAGAATATACCATCTTCTATTTGTTTAATTTGTAATCCAAGGAAGAAGTTAAGTTCACCCATCATGCTCATCTCGAACTCGTCATGCATGATTTTGGCAAATTCATCACACATGTCTTGACAAGTCGAACCGAATATAATGTCATCGACATATATTTGAACAATGATGAGATTTGAACTTTTCTTCTTAGTAAAAAGAGTGTTATCTACCATTCCCAACTAAGCTTCTTACAAGCTAAGCAAGATCTATTCAACTAGGATCAACAATTGGTATCAGAGCCTGGTGGCTCTCGATCTAGGATCTACAAGGTGTTTCTATGTCAAAGTTATGAAGATATTGAAGGTACGAATTTTCTATTTTGGTTATCATGTCGAATCTGGTGATATTAGGGTTTTTCAGCAACCCTAATTCGATAAAAACAGGAGTTTGGTTACATGGTTACAAGGATTCGTTAGTACTTATTTTTGGAGACATGGAAAAGAAAATGTACCAGGTACGTTCATGAATGTAAATTAAGGTTTACTTAAAACCTAATTCAAATAAGTAATGAAGGAGCATCATGTACAAATTAAGGTTTTGTACAAACCCTAATATGATTATCTGGTACACGATTTTATGATGATGGCAACAAGGAGATTAATGCATTCAAGGGGTTTCGAATGGTAGTTAGGGTTTTGTCCCTAACTTGGTGTAGTAACGAGCAGGTTTGTCAACCTTGAGTTTGAATGAATTAACTTGTTGTGATGAAGATGTGATTCGTGCTTTAAGTATCATCAAGGTATGTATAACTCTACTTAGTTTCAACAAGTAGGGCTACTGGTGAACAAGATGGAAAAGGTACTAATAGGACTAAGGTTACTTCTACTTTGACTAGTAATTGGTGTAACTCTACTGGTAATTATGTTCATGTCCACTGAAGTTACTGATTTGTACAGTAACGTTACTTCTTCTTTTGTAAGCTATTGAAAGTACCCCTGATTTAATAGTGGTACTACTGGTGGTATAAGGGAATAAAACTAAAGTTACTCTTTGATTGTGACTTAGAGCTGGTAAGGTATACTTATGCTACTACGAATGGGCAAAGGAAGGTAATACTACTGCTTGTTTTAACGTGTTACAACTGCTAGTTTTATAGAACAGTAGTAATGCCAAGGTTAGTACTGCTATCACATTAGTGCTGCTCAAATCTATTGTTAATGGTGCCAAGGAATATTCATCATACTCGTTACTACTGCAATGAAGAACTTAGTACTGCTCGAATCTTACTTAGTACTGCTAGGGTTGAAAAAGCGGTTACTACTATTCTTTTTGGTCATGGCTTATTAAGTTTGTACTGCTAGCAATTAAAGCAGTGGATTGGTTATTACTGCTATTAGAATCATAGGCAGTGAGTGTAGTTCATTAGAACTTAGTACTGTTTGTTTAAACTTAGTACTGTTAGAAGGAAGTTTCAACTGTTAGTTATGTCAAATATCGGACAGTACATGGTTTGGAAGATATCGGACATGGTTTGGAAGATATCGGACAACACACACAGAAGGTAAAGTTTTGGTTTAAATGTTCTTAAACGTTTAAAAGGCTTGTTTTTTGGATTATTTGGATTAATTGGTTACGGAGATGATTGTTTATCACTTATTTAACGATGAAGTAGAATTACTTGGGTATGTGTTCTTATCATATCTTAAACGGCTAGCAACGTTTAAAGATAACTTATTTGAGCTTAGAAATGATGTGACGAAGACTTGTCAAATCTAGCAATGTGTGATTTCTCTTATGGTGTTTAATGCTCACATTTGCTATCACTATAAGGAGTTACGTTGTAGTCCTTAGTGTCTCATTGAAGATGAGGATTTTGTCAAGAGATTGAGGTCTAATCATAATCAACAGTATGAGTTTGGAGTCACGTGGATAGTACAAGATATAAGACACAAGTTTGGGTTATTCTACTTCTACATCAAGTTCGTTATACTGAGTTTTCTCCATCAGTAATCATTACATAGAGCCTACAAAATGAGAGATTCAAGATATGGTTAACATATGGGTTTCAAGGGAAGCTTATTGTTAAAATGTTTAACCATTTACATGCACCACTTGAGGTGAAGGTTTTTACTGCCGCTAAACATTATTACTACTGCTAGTTTAAGTTTCTACTGCTTGAATTCATTATTCTTATTATGCGTCATGGAGGGTAATTTGAGACATTGGAAGGCTTGGATTAGAAGTGTGATATATGGTTTGTAGTGGTCAAGATCAAAGTTGCTTCTATTAGCAAGTCCCCTATTGGATTATGACAAAAAGGGGAAGAAGATGGAAGATGATCTGCAACTTATAGATCCTTGGTGGTATAGCATGGAAAGCATAACTTAAGTGGAAGATCTTAAGTTAAGGGGAAGCAGTTTACAAAGAAAGATTGTTTCATTCATGGAGATCCATGATCTCAACTTTAGGGGAATTTTGTGTAAGAACATTGTTCGTTTTGTCATCATCAAATAGGGGAAGATTGTTGGGAATAATAGATTTGATGAGACAAAAGAACAAAAGAATGAAACAAAAGGGACTAATTCGAGATTATGGAATTCTACAAAAGATGGAGGATTCTACAAGATATGCTAAAGAAGGAAACAAGATCAACATAAAAGATTTGATTAAAAGATTTGGTCAAAGATATGAAGATAAAGATTAAAAAGATTTAGTTTCCTTATAGAATTAGTTTACCTTTGTAAGTCTTATGGACTCTCTATATAAAGAGATCCATAGACATAGTTTTAAGTGTGCAAGTCGTGTGTGTGTGTGCACCAAACAGAAAAATGTAGACGTCTAGTAAGTGTGGTTTAGCCCCAAGGGTCTTTTGATCCCTGTTAGTTTGTAGATAACCGTTCTACTATTGATCAAGTAGAATTGGGGCTATGTGTGAACGTTTGAATATAAAACCTTGTTCAATAACTTTGATGTTCTTATTTATATTCCGCTGTGCATTATGTTATCATTGTTATTGTTCATCCTAGATATAAGTTCTAAACAAACTGAGCTTAAACGATCTCAAGAACTATCAGTTGTATAGGTTCTATCATTAAGCTTTTCATTTTCAATTTTAAGCATACGACATTTTACACATTCGAGATCAACTTCCTTGTTTTTCTCGAGTGTAGACACTTTTTCTTTTAGAATACTAATTTCCTTTTCTAAGCTATCTCTAGTGGCTTGTAGTCTTTTGTTTTTAGTGATTATCTTTAAACTCATTTTGCACAGTTTGTCATATTCATTTTCTAATATTAAATCATCTATTGACGAGTTTTCATCACTAAAGTAAGAGGATTCGGAACATACCTCACTTGATGCTTGAGCTACTAGACACGTTTCGTTATTGACTTTCTCATCATCTTCTTCACCGCTATCACTCCAAGAACCTCCGACGAATGCTCTTTGGTTCTTGTCTTTCGGTGGTTTTGGACATTCTCCAATAAGATGATTCGGGTCGCCACATCTAAAGCATTTTCTATCACTTTTACCGTTCTTGTCATCACGGCTTCTTTGGAATGTCTTTTTGTCGTTCCGAGGTTGTCTCACGAATCTACCTCTTCTCTTAAAGAACTTCTTGAAGTCTCTTACCGCCATGGCGTATTCTTCGTCTTCACTTCCGGAAGTCGAACACTCTTCATCACTAGATTCTTTCTTAGCCTTTAAAGCAAGAGATTTCCTTTCAACTTTTGCTTTGACTATTTCAGAATCTTTCTTGATGATCATCTCATGGACTTTGAGGTTTCCAATGAGTTCATCAAGAGATAGTGATGTCAAGTCTTTCGACTCTTAATTAGTTGACCTATTGCCTCCCATTTAGGATGTAGAGCCTAAGAATTTCCCTAACATTCTAGTTCCTTGCCGAGAAATAACTTATCAAGAGCTTTTAGACTAGTAATAATAGTATTAAATCTAGCAAAAGCACTATCTATAGATTCGTCTTCAGAAATGACGAATTGTTCATATTGTTGAACCAAAAGGTCGATCTTATTATCTTTGACTTGACTATTACCTTGGTGGGTGATTAACAATGTTTTCCAAATTTCTTTTGCCGTATTACACATGAAAATTCTTTCCATTTCTTTTTAGGCATAAGCCATTATAAAATAAAACCATTTTCGTTCATTATTTTTTCGCAAGTCTCTTTTTAAGAATCATGCCGTTTTTGTTTTTCAAAAGGGATAACCTCATCTAA
The DNA here is from genome assembly GCA_026074375.1 of Tanacetum coccineum. NCBI lineage: Eukaryota > Viridiplantae > Streptophyta > Magnoliopsida > Asterales > Asteraceae > Tanacetum > Tanacetum coccineum. The sequence continues at coordinate 15,268 of BQNB010067068.1, read as the reverse complement.
TTTGGTTTTCGGATTTTGTTGAATGGGTTGAAAATCACCGTTGGTAATAACATGCCAAAGATCTAGATCTTTTGATTTAACATATGTCTCGAATCTATTTTTCTAATAAATAAAACTATCACTTTCAAAGAGTGGTGGTCTTTGCATAGATTGCCCTTCTAGATATTTGTCGGAATCCATAGATCGATCCAAGCTTTAAAATACAGTATATTTTAAAAATCTTGAGTGACCTTGGCTCTGATACCAATTGTGGAAACTAGAAGGGGGGGTTGAATAGTTTACAGGTTTGTTTTCGTTTTAAAACTTTGCTTTCAAAATACTTAGATTCGAGTAGTATGTTTAACCAACCAACAATATGAATCAATCAAGTAAATATCTAAACTAATGGAAAATAACAATCACAACAATATAAGGAGATGAGAGAAGGAACAATCAAACCAAGACACCAAGATTTATAGTGGTTCGGCTACGAAGCTCTTCTTCGCCCTACTCCCACTCCCTAGTATCTACACGAGATTTCACTATCGTTAAAAGCTCCCTTCAGGCGGAGTAGGGAAAACGTTACTCACATGCTTACGTATTTTCCGACACTTAGCTAAATATCGAGTCCTAATCTTAGCTAGAACCAATCTACCGCTTCACAATCAATACACAATCACTAGATCTACACTATCGGATTTACACAATATCCGAATCACACAAATACACAAGATAATTATAATAGAGATTTGATACTTAGAAGAAAGGAGGAGAGATCACTAATCAACACTTCGTTTTTTGGCGAATACGAGTGTTCTTCTCTTGCACTTGAATGAAAAGGAAGAGATAAGAAGAAGAGATTAAATCACTTGAGAGATCACTAATCAACACTTCGTTTTTTGGCGAATACGAGTGTTCTTCTCTTGCACTTGAATGAAAGGGAAGAGATTAGATCACTTGAAACAAGATCAATAGATGTTAGTGATCAATATATTTAGTGAGAGAAAGAAGGTTTTTAGAGAGAGAAAGAAGTGTGAGAAAATTCGTGCAAAGAGGTTTGATTTTCTGCAAGGAATTGAGCAGTATTTATAGGCAGGAAAATCCAACGGTCACTGGCGGCGGTCCCAGATATATAAGGGGGGCGCCAGTAGACTACGCTCCCTTTTTTGTCTTTTTGTGGGGAGGGTTGTATCTAGTATAGAAACTTCCGTTTTGGGAGGAAATTTTAAATTTTAAATTTTAAGTTTTTAATAAAACTTTTTCTTTAATTAGAAAATATTTTGTATAATTAATCTTGTGAAATTCTTTTGTAAAAATGTAATGGATAAGAGAAAAATATTTTCTTGATTATTAATCATGCTTAATGATTTGTTTATTCATACCTTAAGTGATTACTAATCTTTGAAATGGAATTTTACGATTAATAATTTGTAAACGTTTAATATTATCGTAAACGTTTTGATAATTACATTTTGTTATTATCAAAACGTTGAGAGGTCGAAAAATATAAATAACGTTTTTAGACATTATTTGTATTAACAGAAAATATATACGAAGAAAAGACAGCACACTACGCTAGCTATTAGAATCTTAGAAAATTTGGTTGATAGAAGTTATGCCACAGGATATATTCTACTAGTAGGGATGGAAACGAGTTGAGCTGCCGAGCTGAGAGCAAGCCTGTCAGGGTTTGAGCTCGGTTCGTTTATATTTTAGAAAGCTCGAGTTCGAGCTCGGCTTGTTTCGAGCTTTAAGATTTGAGCTTGAGGTTGGCTCGTGGTATGAGATATAAAACTCGAGCTCGGCTCATTTGTTATGCTTTTGTGAAAAATACAGTTTGGTTTCTTGAGCTTGCTTATTCGAGCTCGTTTATTTGTTTTGAGCTCGTTTAGACTCACGAGCCTAGTCTAGCTTTGTATTTAAAGCTCGAGCTCGAGATCGATTATTAAATGAGCTACAATTTAGGCTCGAGCTCGTTTAGGTTGGCTCGTTCGAACTTTTTACTGATCCGATCTCGAACTTTTCATGAACGACTCGGCTTGTTTTCACCCCTATCTACTAGAGTTTTGCTTCAAAGAATTTGGTTATGGAAGTTTGTTTTTAGTCTCTCCATCGGATTCTTAAATGTTGTTTACAGCTAAACGTACTATCCAGGCCAAGTACTCTTCGAGTCCGGCGCTGTCCTTGGATTTTTGTTTAGTTGGTAACTAGTCTATTTTTTTTAATCTACTATGCAAAATAACACAAGACTTTTCAGGTCGTCTAAGAAGAGACAGAAAGGAGCCAACAAAACCAACTAAAAATTTTAACATATCGACACTGTGATAGTAAATTCAACTATTGAACAATTTATTAAAGACTTTATACTGCTAGATTAGGTTTTTCTATTTTTTTTTATTTTTTTTATTTTTAAAATTTTTAACATTTAACTTTTTAGTATGGCAATTTTTAAGGGCAAATGGCACAAAAATATACTCAACTTAAAGGTAATTTCCAATTAAGGTATCACACTTTTTTTCTTGCATAAAAATGTAAACTTATTTTTTTTTGCCAATTTGAGTATTCTCGTTAAATATTTAACGATCATCCGTTAAATTTTATATTTCAAGTCCACCGGCCGCTACCATCACCACCGATCATCGTCGCCACCACCATGCATCCCCACCACCATCACTACCAAGCACCTGCTATATCCTATTGACCGAAAATATATCAGTTTTTCTTTCTTTCTTTATTACTAATAATATAAACTTTATATCCTTTATATCTACATCTTAACAGGATGGTAAAAAAATACGCGTGATAATATAAACTTTATATCCTTTATATTCTTTATATCTACATCTTAACACGCTTATCCACCTGCTATGATAGTTTTCTCATAGCTACATACCCAATCAGTTTTTTCTTTATTCAAAAATAGTGATGCTGGTGGGGAGGCGGTGCTTGATAGTGATGGACGTGGGGAGACTTGGTGGTGGCGAAGATGATTGGTGGTGGTGGTAGCGGTCGGTGGGATTGAAATGTAAAATTTAACGGATGATCGTTAAATATTTAAGGAAAGTACCCAAATTGGCCAAAAAAATAAGTTGAGTGTCTTTTTATGTAAGAAAAAAAGGTGTGATACTTTAATTGGAAGTGACATTTACGTTTGATATTTTCTTTTGTCATTTGCCTCAATTTTTAACTTTCTCGCAATATTTATACCACAAACTATCTCACATGTCATAAGCTACGACTTAAACCCACGACCATTTAATTGAGAAAATTCTCACACACCATGAGGTATCATTGAGTGAGATACAAACCTTTGTACTGCTAGATTAGATTGATTATACAAGTCGTATGTCGATAACCCATTAGCCCGAATTCCATATTCATACTACAATGAAATTTGTTTCTAAAACATATTACACCAAATAGTTATTAGTCGCATAAAATAAAGTAAACTGGATGTTATATCTTGTGTGTCGAATGAAATATTAAACTTATGCTCATGAGTTTAGCCAGGGTGTTCACGGGGCGGTTCGGTTCGGTTAGTTGGAAGATTTAAACTATCCGTCGCGGGGCGGGTAATTAATTTTACTATCCGTCGCCGAACCGTACTAGGCGGGTAACCGGACATGCGGGTACCGATGGAGCGGTTACCCCGGTACGGGTCTACGGGTTAACCGTTTTTGGACGTTTAATTGAGTTTAAGTATAAAAAAATTACATGTCTAGAACCATAAAATGTATTTCTAGTAAAATTAAATGACGTTGAATTTAAAAGTCATATAAAACTTAAGTATTTCGTTACAATAATTGCATTCAAATATTCATATATAACGTATTAACAAAAAATATTACGATCACATTAATCAATTTTCACACCTAGATTTTTACAAATGTTTACTTTACGAGCGAAAAAGTCGTTATACAATAAAAGTATTGCAATAATCGGTTAATACTTGTACAATTTATTTAAATATTGTTAGAAATAAATCAGGTATATATGCACGGTTCGGTTACGGTTAAACCGCGGATATCCTAAAAGTAAAAAACCGAAACCGACCCATTATAAGGGGTTTTTTTCGGTTCGGTTTTTTCCTGGTTTCGGTTTCTTCGGTTTCGGGTTTTTTCGGTTCGGATTGTGCGGTTCGGACTCGGTTCGCGGTTTCACGATTTTTTTTGAACACACCTAGTTTAGGTAGAGGATAAATTTGAAAATCAAACATCAAATATTTATTCGTGTAAAGAGCTTTTGGGATTCAAATATCGATACGATATGGTTAGGAACGTCCTTATTGATATATGTAGGCGTGTCGGGATCTCCGCCAAGAAAGAATCACCTGTGAACTTTTTAACTGACTCGTCGGATGGAAGATCTACACTTAGACCGGCTGACGTTTTGGTTTTTGGATGGGTTGGAGGGAAACATGTGTGCGTGGATTTGACCGGGGTTTCTCCTTTCGTGGGGTTAAGTAGTAGGGGTTTTACAGCGGGTCAGCCTGATTTGAAAGCTGCCTCGTGTAAAGTGACAAAACACGAGAAAGCATGCATTGAAAATCAACATGTGTTTATTCCCTTTGCGTTTGATACCTTTGGTTTCCTTGCACCGGAGGCGGTGGAGCTACTCAGCCGAGTTCAACGGGTTATGCACAACAATGTTATGACACCTAGATTTACGGATGTGGTTTTTAAAAGTATTGACCTTGCAATCCAAAAAGGGCTAGCGGCGCAGCTTGTTGCCCGCTTGCCTTTCACGGCTATGTAAATTCTTATTAGATTTAAAATAATATTATCCTTTTGTCTTAATGCAACATAAGTGGCTAAGCCATGTTTGTTAAGTTTTTGGACTACTGGCCCAGTTGGTGACACGTACGATAGAAATATTTTATTTAGGCTGATCACGAATGGGTTGGATTCAATAACTTTCACAAGAAATACAATATTATGTCTCTAAGGAGGCTTGAATCGACTGCCAATTCGGTTAACTTATTAAAGTGTTTAATTATATGAATCATGTTTCATATTTAAATCCATGTGTTTAGACTTTTGATTAAAAGTAAGCGGTGGTGTGATCACCATGTTATGCACCCCCAATGTAAATATGATGCTGTTATGTCTCGTTAAACTGGCATCATGTTCTAGCGTTATTTGCCCCGCGTGATGGTGGTAACGACAGTAACCAAAGTTTTCTGTTTTTCTAGTGTAAAAGTGGAGTAAGTGCAGTCTTTTAATGGTGTGTTATTGAAAATTTATGAGTAAATTGCATAAATCGTCCTTAAAGTTTGGCCAAATTGCATGTTTCGTCCCAAACATTACGAAATTGCAAGGATCGTCTCTGTGGAAAACCTTGGGGACGATACTTGCACCAAAGGTTTCCCCAAAGGTCTCCTCACAGGGACGATCCTTGCACAAAAGGTTTCCCACAGAGATGATCCTTGCACTTTCGTAACGTTTGGGACGAAACATGCAATTTGGCCAAACTTTAAGGACGATTTATGCAATTTACTCAAATTTTATTGGAGTTTTATTTGGTTTTGTGTTATGTCTTGATATTAGCGGATTTCCCAAATCTATAACTTATATATGGGGCTAACTATGACTGGATTAATATGAAATAGTGACTCAACGATGACATGGAACGCATGATGACATGGCACCTACATGGCAAGATATTTAATTAATTTTCGTATTTTTTATAATTTGAGTAATTAATTTTGGCAAATTTATAAAAATATTAATCATGACAAGGTTTGAACTCTTGACCTATTGTTTATCATGTAAAGATATTTACCAACTAATCAACACTCATATTTGTGTTTTAGTTTAGAAAACAATATGCATTATACATCATTGTTTATATTATGGTTTTGATTTTCAAAACAGATATCTTTTAATTTGGAAAATATATCAAGATATTTATCCATTCCTTAATTATATTTTTAAGTTAATCCAAATTCATTATAATATCACGTATCATTCTAATCCTATTCATTTTGTTCATCATAAACACCTAATATCCTCATGTTTTTTTTTCATTCAGGACGGTTGTTCGGGAGAGCATACTACACTGGCAAGACAAGCACTTAATGAAATAAGTTCCATGGCACTGATGCATATCCTCACCATCTTTGCTAAAACAGTAAGTTTAAAAATAATAGTTTAATTTGTTTAAGATTATTGTATTACCTTTAATCTAATTTGATATTTACATAAATAAAAGAAAACATCAAATAATTATCAAAAGTTAAAATTGCTGTAAATTCTCCTCGGACAGAAGCTGGCATGGCATCATCATCGATGCATAATTCTGTAGAAACCAGTTCCACCACGCACGAGGTATGTAATTTTTATCTACAAATGTTGGAGAGCTCATTTGTTTTAAGGATGGGAGCCATCTTACGTACTTAGAGCTCAAATAATATATGTTTCCCCAACGCTCAAACTACTAGCTAACTTGATATTGCAACTTCAGGGGTGCATCCAAACACTATTTCCTACTGCCTGTTATATTAAATTTATTTGTCTGGCTATGGCCTCTGGAAAACACACATCTAAACTTACAGGTTTTATCATAAAAGGATCCTGTTCTGTCTAATTTTATTTTCTCATAATAGTGTTGCCAGGTTGACTGTAACATGTGACTTGGAACCTGTGATCTGTGAGGGGAATTCATCAATCTTTCTAGAGAGCCTAGCTAGGTTGATATACTGGCGTTGTAGGACTCGGTATATTGTATATTTTTAAGCAAGTATTAGCCAGATAAAACCTAGAAATTTGATTAGAATTAAGTCCATGGGTTACACAATTGGTATATATGTTGTCTTTAGGTTAGTCGGCTAAATATAAATGTAAAACCTGATAATCATAAATAACACCTATACAACGACACATCAATCCTCTAAAACCTCTCTAGTCTAAAAAACTAATGCTACTCCAGAATCTGGTGACTGCCAATTCAGAATTATTAGTGAGAGGCGATAAGACCAGTCAGTTAAATAAACACCTTGCACCAAAGCATCATCAGCCACATGTTCAGCCTCCTGCATCTACCAACGCACCTGCAACCTTAAGTGATGAAGAGATATGTATGAATCAAAGATGGATTTTTTGTGTTATTGTCGTCAAATTAGAGCACTCAGAATATCTTCATATGGTTGGCAATGGATTTAAGCGGTTCATTATGAAATTCACACTCTTTGTTAAGACTATAAGCTCCAAACTAACATAATTCATCGCTGCTACATACAGTTCTGATAATTCTGTTTATTTTATCGAGAGATTGTTCTGAATATTTGCTTTCTTTTCATTGGACCATGGTCCATGCCTAGCAAGTGCAAAAGTTCTCTCACACAACACTAAAGCAAGACTTGTATAAAAAGTGGCGCCGTCACTTTTATAATGAGAGCCATAAGGATCATAAAACAAGCCAAATACAACTTTTTTCTTACTAAAGGATAAAGGAACAAAGACTCGCCATCTGTTTATAAAGATTAAGGGGGTAAAGGTAACAATCAGATATTAGTGAAAAGGTTCCATGTGGGAACTTGTCATGTGTAATGCTTTTTAATTGTATAAACCCATTGTGCAGGCTCCTTTATCAAGGCAAAGCCTTACTAGACGAAGATGATTACGAAGAGTCTGGTGATTATCTCAAAGAGTAGATTCAATGGTCATCGCTTCATCAACAAGATTTGCCTAAGTTAGGTATACACACATTCATTCAATCAATCATTTTGCATCTTTTATATGAATAAGTTTGCTGTTATGTGTGTATTATATGGAAATTAGGCGTAATATGTATCGATTTTTGTTACATGTTAAGTGTCGTTGAATTGTGATGACGTCATTATTCATAACGTATCACGTATATGATACTTCTTTTCCCTTTCTTGGAGAATAGGCCTTGAATTCAGTACTAACTATGGTAGGAGAATTTCAGGAGCCTATGATTTTATGTAGTGTTAGAGCATTACTTTTACCTTTTGTTGGATAATTATTTATGGTAATTTCTCTTACTTATATCTCTTTCTTTCTGACCATTTGTTTTAGTTGAGATGTATTTCTACCTCGTGGCTGATGGTTACGGACAAGCCTATTATTCTGGGTGACTTATTCCTTCTATCTCCTGTAATGCAGAGATGGAAAGAGCAATACTTTGTGAATGTTGGATATGATTGTAGATGAGCAATAGCGGCTATTACTTACTATGTTCGCTTTTCTTGTATGGATGGCTCAATCAACGGCTACTATTATGACCCTAATAGCAGGTACTAAACTTTTTTTGTTCCTTTTTCTTTGTTATTATGTTCAAAAATAAGATACCTTTTACCAATTATATGTATGAACGTGCATGTAATAAAATGAGTGTGGGCAGCATCTATCTCGACCCTTACTAGCTCTAATAATTTGCTAAAAACAATTGTGTTACGTATGCTAAGGTATGCTGGAAACATATACTTTTGGAAGCGGTATCGTGTCAATCACTCTTTCATTTTCGAAAAATGTGATATGTTATGACACGTAACAAAGCATCACCACGACTTGGAGGTACTTTTTGGTATAGCCGAAGAAATAACAACAAGTTTTTACCATTTGTATGTACTTTTTGGTATAGCCAAGAACGACATAACAAGTACATGATGAATTCAATAACCCAGTAAGAGGTCGTGCCCAGTAGCGAGAGTTTACTTCACCTCATTAGTCGTCACATACTTTGTATATCAGGTTGTGTTTATATTTTTTGTTATATTTTTATTTTTTTGTTTTTTTTTTTTTTTTTTTTTTTTTTTTTTTTTTTTTTTTTTTTTATTTTTTTTTTTATTTTTTTTTTTTTTATATTTTTAGTTTTTTTTTTTTTTATTTGAGTTTTGCAAGACTTTTGCTGTTGTTTTTATCGATCTTTGCCTATTTATCTATCTTGACCGTTGGAAGATTTATAGGCTCACGACCACCGCCACCAAAGACTACACCATTGATAAAATGAAAAAAGGGAAAGAGTGTGCTTGGTAAGTTGACTGAACTGGAGGATAAAGCAACATACTTCTTCACTGGCAAAAAGAATGCGCTTGGTAAGTTAACATCTGTAGCCCAAATATTATCTATAGGCAACAATGAACACTCTGCAGATTATTCAAAACTCATGCCAAATAATCGTTATCAAACTAATTTATCTTTCCTTTTATAATATGTTATAGGTTCAAAGATCGAGAGATATATCTCTTTATTAGAAAATCTGTAGCCTAAATATTATAATCGTATAAAGATGAAAATAGCTCTGTTGTCACTTTCTTTAAGTCAGCTACTGCTGCTACTCTATCAACCTCACAAAATCACGCCTTTCTGAACGATGTCGAAACAGGCTGAAGCTGCAGATATATCTTATACGTATTATTGGTTTGCGTATCAGCATATATAAATCCGTTATAATTGGGAACCTTTTATCATGTGAAATCTTTTGGTGGCTGTAGATTTATTGTAAATGGAGTGTTGCACTAAAGACTGACTTCATTATGCGTAACATGTGGACTAGGTCCTTTACTCGATGCTGATATGACTTATCAACGATGGAGTTGGAGCAGAAAATTGCAGACCTGAGCCACCGGTTGCAGAGGCAGAATTTCTTAGTTTATGTTCCATATAGATCTTCTATACAACTTTGTGTTGAATGTATAGTCGTAAGGTTTGTCTTTCTAAGTCAACATTGTATCAAAAAGTGTACATTGTACATATTCATTACAGTGACTTCATAATATGTCTAATGGCTTGCGTTTATTTAAACATGTGTTTTACCTATACTTATACGCTACAGTAACATGTTAGCCCCCGCCGCAACGCGCGGGTCATTTTCTAACTCGCTTATGCTAAAGTAGAGGTAATGCGTAATTGGTAAAACAAATAATTTTAAAAGCTACGACGTGTCTCAAAATAAAGCCTCATTACAAGAAAATCACAACTAATTACCTCGAAACAATATATGACTAAATATAATTTTATTTCTATACAAAATTTAAGACAATAGGTAAATGTAATACCTTTATTCAAGATTTATGTCTAAGGCTCGTACGTACACGTGCATTAAAACTATATTATTACTTTACTATTATTATTCCACGTATACACGTATTCAAAATTTTAAAACAACAACATGAAGGTTTTGAAACGGTAATCACAATATATTAACCGGACCAAAACAGACAGACCTGAACGTAACTGAACCGTCTAATATTGACCGAACCAAAAACCACCAACCCTGGCCTACCGGAACCGTTTTGATCATTTCATAGCCACCTGTACTCAACACTCCAAATTATTAAGCCAAACTCACGCAAACCTTTTTTTTAGGAAAAAGTCTGAAGCAAACCCGCCCATCGGGCGGGTTACATAGCTAGTGTACATATAAGCCTATAACTCGAAACAGCTTTTAATTCCGTGTCTCTATATGATACAAAGAATTTTAATTCCGTATCTCTATATGATACAAAGAAGTGTTCGACCGACCACATAGAACCATAATTTCTGCTTTCTACGTACATGATTTCATGTGATAATTGCATGTATGGAGATTTTGCAAATAAATGTACGTTATTTATTTGCCGAAATTATATTAAATACTTTTAAGACGCTAGGGAAAACGTAAGTTAAACGAAGTTACATTCGTTCATCATCCCACCCCTCGAATATATTTCTTGAGTTGAAATACTGAATGTACAAATCATCTAGAACGTGATTATCAATGCATTTTACGAGGCTAAAAAGAGAATTATTTCAGAAGAGGTGTAAACCAATGTTTTGAAAACCGGGTTTTGCTCAACACTCCAAATTATTAAGCCAAACTCACGCAAACCTTTTTTTTAGGAAAAAGTCTGAAGCAAACCCGCCCGATGGCGGGTTACGTAGCTAGTGTACATATAAGCCTATAACTCGAAACAGCTTTTAATTCCGTATCTCTATATGATACAAAGAAGTGTTCGACCGACCACATAGAACCATAATTTCTGCTTTCTACGTACATGATTTCATGTGATAATTGCATGTAATGAGATTTTGCAAATAAATGTACGTTATTTATTTGCCGAAATTATATTAAATACTTTTAAGACGCTAGGGAAAACGTAAGTTAAACGAAGTTACATTCGTTCATCATCCCACCCCTCGAATATATTTCTTGAGTTGAAATACTGAATGTACAAATCATCTAGAACGTGATTATCAATGCATTTTACGAGGCTAAAAAGAGAATTATTTCAGAAGAGGTGTAACATCAAAGCTTAATTTTGTTGACAGATCTTGCCTTTTGAATATAAAGGTTCAATAAACACTAGCTTTATGACAAAAACTTCCTTTATTTGCTCCTTCACATGAAAAAGATTTGAGTCAATTTAAAACAACTCAAGCCACGACGCATAAAGATTGAGACCCCTTATAAATATAGAACATTTAATTTATCTCAATCTATATATATCTATACTACATATAATAGGCGTATCTCGTCATTTCTTAAAAATTAGAAATTCTTAAAAACTTAAAATTTATTTAAAAAGACATACGATTTAAGAAAATACGCTAAAATATAAAAGTTGACTTGAGAATCCATTAATGTAAAAGTTGACTCAAGAATACATGAAACTCAAAACATGGTTTATTAATACTAGACGAGTACCCGTGCATAGCACCGAAATTTTATAACGGCATATATAATTATATTTATATTTTGGTTAAGTGTATTGCATAACGTTTTGTGTAACAAAAATATCACTATAACTATCTGTTATTATAAAATCTCGTTGCTATCCACGGGTACTCGTCTAGTCTATATCTATCTGTATCTATATTTATATCTATATTTAGAATTTAGATCAAATAAATACCTTTTTAAATTTGTAAAAATGAGAACCTTAATCAATGGTTGACAAGTGGATTATTTGTATAAAAAAACAGAAAATTAATTATAACACAAAAAGGGTGCTATAGATATTTTGCACTTTTTTATGTTGACTAATCATAAATGCTTATTTCTACCCTATCACTTTTTATTTTGAGCAACCAAAAATGCTCATCTCTACCATATCATTTTTTAATTTTGACTAACCATAAATGCTCCTCTCTACCATATTACTTTTTTATTTTGACTAACCATAAATGCTGTCGTCAGATCTAGTTACCGCCGTCAACGCCTAACCCTATTCTAGCCATCGAGTATGAGGTGTTGCTCGTGTAGTCAAACCGTCAGATCTAGTCGCCGGTACATGCCGGTGCTCGTGTATCGAATATCTCGTGTCACCAGTACACCAGATACATCGTGGTATGTGATGCACAAAACCACCATGTGCCGGGTAGGAGGTTTGGATAGTGGTGGGCTGGTGCTGTTGCTGTACCATGTATCCGATGCACACAACCACCATGTACCGGGTAGCAGGTTTGGATGGTGGTGTGCTGGTGTCGTTGCTGTACCACTTGTATCAATTATTTTTTATTGTATCACTTATATTAGTTATATTTTACTTTACCATTTGCATCAGTTTTATTTTAGTTGTACCACTTATATCAGTTATCAAATAATAAAATGTTTAAACTTATAAATAGTGATATTTAATGATCATAATGTCACTCATTTAATATTAATCATTTAATACCAACTAATAGATGGTGAAAAAGGAATGTAATAAAATACACTTGAAGCTCTATTTAATGATTATAATGTCACTCATTTAATATTAATCTCATTTAATATCAACTAATAGACCCAACGATGTAGATTGATTATCATTTTAATAATTTTTAAAAATCTCTCACATTAATCCTCCTCTCTATATCTTTATCTTTATCTATATTATATATATATATATATATATATATATATATATATATATATATATATATATGTAATAAAATAAGCTTTTTTACAAGATTTTTAAGCACACAAATTAAATGCCACATTAAATTCATTCATCAAAACTACCATAGTTAACCGGTTTTGTACAACCCCTTAAAACAACACTTTTTAAAAAAAACTTTTACACGTATACATTTATTATGTTAAAAATTATTTTTGTAATGTCCCTTAATCTGTTTCAAATAATTATTCGCAATCAATAGGCTAATAAATATATTTTTGTAAAGTCCCTTAATCTGTTTCAAAGAATTATACGCAATTAATTAGTTAACAAGAAATATTCAAAAAGTATCCTTAAAAATGCATGTTTGAAATTATCTCATTATTATACCGTGTCATTAGCTGTAAATCTTCTCTAATATAAAAACAACCGTTTTTATGTTCATCTAATCTATGCAGTAAATCAAACATTTCAAACCCGACATTTAATGCGTTTGCAATATTTTTAAAAACTTATTGCTATAAAAAGAATACGTTTCATTGGGAAACAATGTACAGAACAATCTTCCTCAATTCACTTTTAAATACCTAAAAAAACTATGGCTACATTTGTTTCAGGTTATATCAATGGCCTTTTTGTGGTGAAAGACAACATCAAACTTCGAGTTCGAATTGTAAGGGCTTGGATGCAGAAACTTTATGGCAAAAACATATAAAAAATCTAGAATTGATTATTATGGATGAACGTGTGAGTCATAATATGTTATTGTTACAATTCTATAGGTATTTGTTACATGTTTGTTTATGATTTAGTGCATATTTTGAATATATTTTTTTGTCCAGAATACCAAAATGCAAGCTCAGTCACAATAGCTTTGGTAAACCAGTTTAAGCACCAGTTGGAAAAAGGCAAAAATGTTACCCTACAACGATACTGTTAGATATTAGAAAAAGACTCGGTCACCCCGTGTATTTTACTGTTTATTATAGCTCGTAGTTTAATAGTTAATAGTACGTTTTTCGGTATTAAGTCGGGTACGAATACCCGGTATATTGTAAGTACTATAT
>BQNB010067067.1:0-22132 GCA_026074375.1 Tanacetum coccineum | reverse complement strand
TAAAGGAACGAAAGTCTCGCTACAATTCCCAAAATACAAAATATCCGAAAGAAATAATCAATAACAACATGACGAGGTAAAGGACGAAATAAACTTATGCTAGGCCTCGCTCGGGTTTGACTTTTCCTCCGCAAGAATCACCTGACTCCGCGGGTTTAGCCCTATTATGCGTATCCGACAAACAATCAACTATTCTATCTCCTTCGGTTCCACAAGAGGCTCCTTATAACGCTTAAGTCTAGTTGGGAAAACGGTTCCCCAATGAGACTTCTTACGGGTGGGGGAAAACATAACTAAAATATTAAGAGAGTAATACATATGATATCATATAGTGGTAGACAAAATAACTAAAATGACAACTTAGAAAAATATAAAATATATAAGCTATGCAAAAATAGAGGGGAAGCATAGTAGTTATAGCATTAAACACTTAAGTCCTAAATGCATCTACATGAAGGACCCCTAGGTTATAGTCTAGGCTCAACCACCTACTTCTCTATAACCAAAGGCTCTGATACTAATTTGTCACACCCCACCAAGGTGGAAACGTGAGGCGTAACATCATGGATATCATCACAACACAATGGCGTCTATAAAGAGAATTCTACATGCAATAAATAAGCAAAGTATAGACACAAAGTGTCATAACAATACCAATAAAACTAATCCAAATCCAAAAGGCGTCTTTATTGATGAAACGAAAGTTCTTGGCAACATAAAGACATGCAACAATTATCCATAATCCAAACAATGCAAAATTCAAGACAATAAAGCAACAAACTCTATAACATCCTATGGTCTCTTTCTAGCCACTTCTCTCGATCTTATTCCCATGGTGCTCACCTGAAAATGATGCTTAAACGTCAACATAAAGTTGGTGAGAGTCATAGGTTTAAGACACATACAACAATCCTTTAAAACCAATTACTGTGATAAATAAAACATAGCATAGTAGGACATTAAACGAACTATCATACAAGCTAACATGCAAACACACCAAACCAAATTAAGACGGTCACGCTCAACATCACAAACAACGGAACGGAACGTGTCCTACGATCCACAACAATAAGACGATTACGCTCACTATCAACAATTTATAGCAATGAGACGATCACGCTCACTACTAACAATCCATCAATGTCTTGAGACGGTCATGCTCAAGCACAACAACAAGGGAATGGAACGTGTCCCACAATCCATATCACAATAGCAAGTAGCACATAACATACAATAGTCACGTATAGTCCATGCCTCATTTGAAACACACTATCACAGTAACTAAAACATTTAATACTCATAGCATCATTTTCACCCCAAGAAAATATAAGAAAAATAGGCTATGAAACTCACCTGATGCTTAAGCAAATTCCAAATCCTTGCACGAAACTAAACAATCAAAACAAAGTTACACGCGACCATGCCAATGCATTATGCCATGTACAATCATATGATCTGTCTAAGGTGTATTAATTACCCTCATGGGTCTACCACGACACCATGCCCAACCTTAACAACATTTACAACACTTTTCCAATGTTCAACAATTTATCCGAAAACGCAGATTTAATTCACTTTACATTTTCTAAACACCCCTACGACCTTTATAAAATTTTACCAAAATCCAAGATTCAATATCATGAGTTTACTATCCCCATGATTTTTCCACTAATTTATTTCCACTCTTAAGTGCCCCAAATAAAATCAAACTTTTAACTACTCAGTTTCGGATCTGATCGCACACTAAAAAGTTTGGACCTAAAAACCATACTTAGACTCCAAATCAGAAGCTCTCCTTTGGGGGATTTTTAATAGACACATAGAACTAAACTCTTGTAGGTTGGCTAATCCTAATTCAAATTTTAAGTGGGGGTTTTACACCTCGTAATCTGACCTAAATCTGACCCGAATTTACTACTTTGATAACTTTTCTCGTAACCAACATTTGAATGACTTCCCGACCTTAAAAACCTTCGAGGCCGGATGTTCTGGAAACTAGACTCTATGGGCTACCTCATAGACACCGGAAACTTGACAAAAGCTATTACCATCATCGAGATAACAACCGAACAACACAGCCCTAAATTCTGCCCTAATCTAAATCAAGTTCTTACGTGATCTAAACCCTAACAAATATACCCATATGATCCTAATTAAACCCTAATCATTATAACATGTTTATTACTTCAATAATTATAGATTTGATGAAACCCTAATTATCCACCATAATAATTATTACATGTTTTTAATGATAATTAACTTAAAAGATTATAGTATATACCTTAAATCTTCAAATCTTAGAACACAAAATCCCTAAACTTGAAAAGAAAATTTTTTTCCTTCTTCTTGGTGCTTTGTTCGGCCGATTGATCACAAGGGGAGGGAGGAAAATTTCGTTCTAAGGGTTTTATGAATATATATATATATATATATATATTGACTAGATAATTACCTAATTAGAGTTGTAGTGTAATTAGGCTTTTACTTTCCTTTTTTTCTTTTTTTTTCTTCCAACCGGTCGTTCCAACACATACATATATATATATATTTGTTTTTTTTATTAGAATTATTATTTACATAATAACCCTCTAATTTTGATAATTTTATAAAATCTTTATTTATTTATAAAACCTTTTACTTTAAAACTAACTTAAATAATTATAAAATAATTTCATTACCTAAATTTTATTTTCTCCTTATTAATACTAACATCAATCTAACTAAATTCTCAGACACAAATCCTAGGCTTACAAATTCTTAATATTTATATTACCTTAATTTTCTACAAAAACCTAAGTTAATTTGGTAAACCTTTTTGCATACGCGCAACTTACTAACTTTCTAAAATTAACTTTTTATTTCACCAACTCAATTTCTATTTTTTGAAAGTCCACTAAAAACTCTTATATTTTACAAAACTCATTCCATTCTCATAGGTCATACTTCCCACATTAATCCAACGCTTAGACATCCACATATTAACCAAAATAACTCACCCAAAATGCCACTCATTTCCATGATCACTATAAGTGATCAAAAATGGAAGTTCTCAACATAAACCTCAAACCTCATCATCATTGAGATGAATACTCAATTCAAAATGATTAACAACCACACAAACAAAGCCACATAGATCACACATAAAACACACACAAATACTTAGCTAATTCTAATGGATTGACTAACCTGCTCAAATCACGGGTGTCACAAAAGGTTTAGAGAGATTTAATAAGATCTAGAGAGAGAAAAAACTAAAAGAAATTCGTGCAAAAATGTTATTTTCTGCCAGAAATAGAGTAGTATTTATAGACAGGAATCCCAACGGCCAGCTGGTGGCAGTCTCGGCGGTCTCAGATATATCTAGGGGCCTCCACTAGAGTACGCTCCTATTTTTGTCTTTTTGTGGGGAAGGTTGTTTTAGGTATAGAAGCATCCATTTTAAGGGGAAACCATATTTAAATCTTATTATTTAAATAAAACATTTTCTTATAATTAAAAAATAATTTGTCTAATTAATTTTAAAAAAATATTTTGCTACATTTATAAAAATGTAATGTTTAAGACAAAAACTTATTTCTTTGATCATCCTACAAGTTTAATGTTGTTTGTACATACCTTATGTGATTTACGTCAGGTGTAATTAAATGTCCGTCTTGATGCATACTTGAGACGTCGAGAGATGTAGATGCATGTATGCATTGATGATTTGTGATTACGAGTAACTTGCACACTTTACGTTACGTATTGCAAGTCACATGTTTGTCATCACCGAAACATAAAAAGATCGTATAGATTAAATATCGTAATATTTGCACTAACAATCTCCTCCTTTTTGATGATGACAAACTATATAAACTATAACACATAGTAAAGTTTAAAAGTTACTCGTTTACACTCCCTTCTCCCCTTTTTGTCAAAGCAAAAAGGTATAATGTAGATTATGGTTGGAGCATATAGGTTGGAGGTTCGAGAAGAAGACATGAGAAGAGGGTATGTGCTCCGAGTATATAGGTTTCAGGTATGAGGAGAAGATATGAGAAATAAAGGTAAAGGTGATTGTGTGTTCCTTGGACATATTAGAAAAGGTCATGAGAGATGAGAAGTAGGCAAGAGAAGAAGGTAGGTACTTTGAGTGTATAGGATGAAGGAATGAGGAAAATGTAGATGATCCAAGTATATTGGTTGGCCGAATGAGAAGACAACATGAGAAATAAGGTTGAGGTGTTTTTGTGTTTCTTGGATAGTTTAGACGAGGTTATGAGAAATGAGAAGAAGGCTTGAAAAGAACGTAGGTACTTCAAGTATATAAGTTGAAGGTATGAAAAGAGGACCTTAAGGTTGACGGTGATTTTTAAGTGGGGGATGTGAAGTATTGGGAGTATGAATGAGCCCTTCATCGTATTTTGTCAGGAATTAAAGGCTTCTGAAGTTACTATTGTTAGTATTATAGTTAGTGCTGCCAGTACAAAGTGTTAGTACTGTTAGTTTATCAGTACTATTAGTTATATAGTTAGTACTGTTAGTATAAATAGTTAGTACTGCTAAAGTGATATGCATGAGATATATTAGGAATAGATATGCATTAATCACTTGACGCGTTTTGTAAGCCTATTAGGGTTTCCTTGGTGTATAAAAGGAACCCTAAGGCATAGATCTAGATATCAGTCTTCATATTAGTATTCATAGTTTGCATAGCAATCATAGTTAGTATTCATAGCTATTTTGTAACTCAAAATAGTATTCAATATATTGAAAGTTTAGTAAAGATCTTGTTTTATTGTTTTATTGTTCTTCTTAGTATTACACACTAGATTCCGCATAGTTTGTGATATTCTCAATCTTAGTTTCTACTATAGTTCTCTTGGATCTATCCAATATAACTAAGCTTTAAGAAGCTAAGTAAGATCTGTCAAGAAGGGATCAACAAGTAGTATCAGAGCTTGTTGAGAAACTTTGAATAAGAAGAACACTATGTCTACACAAGATCTCATAATCAAAGAGAAGATGGAATTACAGTCAGAAACTACCCAAACAGTGTCTGCACTAAAACTTCCAGTACTCAAAACAGGAGACTATGATCTTTGGAGCATGAGAATGGAGCAATATCTTACTCATACTGATTATGCTCTTTGGGAGGTTACTGTGAATGGCGATGCACCTGCTATTGCATCAGCTAGTGCTAGTACTAAAGGTCCTATTCCTCCTAAAACTGCTGAACAAAAGCTAGCAAGAAAGAATAAATTGAAAGCAAAAAGCACTCTGTTGTTAGCCATTCCTGATGAGCACCTATTGAAGTTTCATGGAATCAAGTATTCGATATATGCACGATTTGGTTAATTTGATCCGTGACAATCATTTTAGCCTTAGCACCATAATTACAAACTGTGAAAACTTCAATTCTCATGGGACGACCTGGACTTACCTAAAGCTATACTATACACGAACGGTTATACTTCCCGAGTGTTGTGTTTTTAGTAAAAATCGGTATTTCTTGATTATAAATATAAAGTTTGCAACACCATCTAATAGATTCTTCAAATCGATACTTTTCTTGACGATATCCCTTAGCTACAAGTCATGACTAATTGTGAATGACAATATTTTCTTCATCCTTCTTGTTCTTTTATAACTACTTTAAACCAATAACGGTTTTTCCAAAGGGTTTGTCAAGATGCTCCCAGACACTCAGTCTGTCGAATTGATGAAGTTCTTCCTGCATTGCTTCAATCCACGCATGATCAACCATTGATTCCTTGATGTTCTTTGCTTCATCAGTACTCACAGGGAGTGCGAACATATAAAGCTCAAGATCTGTAGCAATTTGTCGTCTTGTCTGTACTTGCTTAAATGGATTTCCACGAACTTGTTCTAATGGATGGTCTCTAGTCCAATGGTAGTCTGAACGGTGTCTTTGGCAAAATGTACACATGTTTGACGTATCAATATTGTGTGAGAATAACTCAGCAACTTCATGTACCGGTGTACATAAAGGGTTGATAAATTCATTTTCGTCAAATTGTGCATCTACTGCTTGATCAGAGTAATTATCCTTAGCATTGAAATTTGTTGTTGGAGTGGTTGGTCCCGATATAGGTTGAACATTTCATGTAGGTGGAGTATCTTGTTATTGATTATCAGAGAGCGGAAGACTTGGATACACCCTGGTTTCCTTCATATTCTTCATACATAGGACTGAATAGTAATTCAAAATCTTGTAATGATAGATTTGATTTGTCTGCTGAAGGAACAACATTGGGAACCAACTTTAAACTTGAAGGTTCATTGTTGTTGTCTTGAATTTCGAGTTATATACTGTTATGAACAAAAGTCTTTTGTAGTTGAGGCGCGGGACCGGATTTGTCATAATCTGATGCTATTTGTCGTTGTGGTGCAAGGTTTAAACTGTTATGATCAAACGTCAATACTTCCTTTAGTTTATCAAAGTTGATATAAATGGATTCAACGATCAATCTTGTCCTCTTGTTGTAGACTCCATATCCCTTTAACTGAGTAACATATCCTACAAAAATGCACGGATCCCCCTTCTCTTTCATCTTGTCAAGGTTTTCATCATCTTTGACTATGTAGCAGGTGCAGCCAAAATGTGAAGAAATTTGAGAGTTGTTTCCCTTTCATTAATGATGTGATATGGTGTCTTTTCGTGTCTTGGAATAATTAGAGAACGATTATGGGTGTAACATGCAATTGTTATTGATTCAACCCAAAAGAAGAGTGGTAGTTTAGAAGGTGAAAGCATTGTTCGAGCAGCCTCAACTAGAGTATGGTTAAATCCTTTGACAATGCCATTCTGCTTAGGTGTTCGAGCAATTTTTGTTTGTTGATTAATTCCGTATTCTTTAAAGTATGTCTGGAGTGTTTTATTTAAGAACTCAGTTCCTCTATCTGTACGAACGGTTATAACTTGAGCTTGAAGTCCTCGTTGAATCATCTTTAGAAAGTCAATTAGTACCTTTGGTGTTTCGTCCTTGGATCTCAGGAAGTGAGTCAACGTGTATGCGGAGCAGTCATCAACAATCACAAGAATGAATTTCTTCCTACTAATTTTTTCAACCCGCATGGGACCACATAAGTCCATGTGAAGCGATGTAACCGTCCTTTAGAACTTGGAGCAGTTTTTGTCTTGAAGTTGCTACGCTTTGCTTTACCCATTTCACAAGACGAACATAGTTGATCCTTTACATACTTTAACTTTGTTAGGCTATTCACAATGTCATTCTTGGAAAGCATGTTTATGGTGTCGAAGTTAAGATGAGAAAGACGATGATGCCATAACCATGTTTGAGTCGGTGAAGCCTTGGCCATGAAGCAAATTAGAGTAGGAGAAGAATATTCTTGAAGAGCTATTGTATAGAGATTAGATCCACGAGCACCCGTAAGTAGGTTGTTTCCCTGAAGATCTCTAACAAAGCAAGTAGATTTTCTGAAAACAACCTCCAAATCCGCATCACAAAATTGACCAACAGAGAATAGATTATGATTGAGGCCTTCGACGTAATAAATCCTCTTGATGGTGACATTCCCTTGAACTAAATCCCTGTATCCAAGAATAGGTGCAAATTGATCATTCCCAAACCACACTGTACCCAAAATTTTCTCAAATTAGTTAGCAACTTGAGGTTTTACGTCATGTGCTTTGTGCACCTAGAGTCGACGATGAATAGGATGATTTGTATGATCTACAAAAAATTAGAAGACGAAGGAGAGTTGGACAAATTGGATCCCATTTTGTTTAATGGTTCCGGGTCATTAGTTGACCTAGATGCATTATCAAAAGGTAACCTAACACTAGTTGTCACATTGTCATTTTTAGACTTGGGTTTTCATTTATATCATGATGGACATTGTTTTTCAATCCACCAAGTCCATGTCTTGATAGTTTTCTCATATTGCATCCTAAAGTAACTCCTAGATTTTTGGATAGTGGATTCTAAAGTAATTATTTTCTTATGGGGTGTTGCAGCAGATTCGTTCGCTTTTCTTATGGGTTTCCTAGTACTAATAGGCACTACATGAGGCTTCTTAGTTCTAGCATTCACGTCATTGATATACTTAGAAACACAATCATCATGATTTGAATTAAACACACATTTTTCACAAGTAACACAAACAACTTTAACATTCTAAGTCTTAGCATTCAAACAGTCATTACACGCAGTTACAAACTTTGTTTTATTCGAAAAACTAGAAATCCTATGTTGGTCTTCTACTTCATTCTTCTTAAGCATCACTTAACTATTGTTTTGCACCATTTTATCGTTCATTTGAGTGCTCCTAAGTTGTGGCTTGCCAACACTAGTGTTGCGAATTACTCTTGTAGAAATAGACACACATGGGTTAGAACTTCTAAAAGTCTAAGATAACTGAGGTGTTCTAGTTTGTGTTGACATGGTGTTTAATCTATACATTCCTAGTTTAATCACATTTGTAATTCTTTTAACCTATTTGTCTTTTTCATTTTGAGGCGAAGTCTGTGAAGTGAATGGTTTTGATAAAAAAATTCTCATAGTCTTGGGAACAAACTATGATTTTGGAAAAAATTATCTTTCAAAATAATTTGAAAATGGAGACGGTTTTTCTATGACTGATGGTTTTTGAAATCTAAAAGCATTTGGTTGTCGAATAACTGATGGTTTTTCAAACTTAGTATCCACAGACTTTCCTTTCATCTTATTTAGCAAAGTACGCATTTCAGCGTTGGCAATGGTATTTTCTTGCAACTGAGCTTTCAAATCGTTGATTTCAAGCATTTTTCGGTTGAGTTCGGCAATCAGGGAATCGTTTTTAGCTTTCCAAACTTTTTCATTGTTCCCTCATGCAAAATTTTGCTTAACCCAAGAGTTTTCACAAACGTTCTTTTTCTTTTTGTTTTGCAAATCAATTACAAGATTAATGCAATGTTTCTCTAGTTGTGCAAAACTTGTGTCATGTTTTTGTTTATGACTCTTGGAAAGCTCAATCTCAAGACGTTCACATTCTTTCATTTTGTCAAGATATTTGCATGCCATATCATAATATTCATCATTATCATCTAAAGAGAGAAGAATAGCACAAAAAAAATCTTTTTTGAAAAATCCTTGCAAGAGTAGATCATCGACTTTTGGAAAATCTATTTTTCAGTTTCAAGTTGAGATTTAAGATCATGAATCTCCATTTTAAGGTCACCAGCCTCTTTTTCAACAGATTTGACATATTTCAAGTGTTCAATAATTTCTTCGGTTTAAAGCTTGTTCAAAAATCCCAACATTTTTCAAAGCTTTGTGAGCAACTAGAATTAAAAGATCGTGAAGATGCAACTTTATGTCATGTGTAATTGGATTTTGCCAATCTAGCTTACGTTTTTTCCAATTAGTTTCAACAATCTCTCTTATGTTTCCCACATTAGCTTGAACATCTTTGAATGCATACTTACTTTATTATATATTGATTTATGTTTTGGTAAGTATTCGATGTTTTTCACCAAATTTTTGGTTTTTTCTGAAAAGGTGTTTTGAAAATGTTCTTTTTTCAAATTATTTGTAAAATACAATTGCTCACGGGACTTTTGTTGTTATGGAATAAAAAGGTCATAAAGGTTATTTAGTTTTGTGTAATTATATGGTTTTACTAAGTCATCCATTTTTGATCTACTCTCTTCTGCAAGACGAATTGTTTCTTCACTTTCGGGAGCAAATAAATTTGCAAGATCATTCTTATCATATTGAACATTATATAAGCACAGTTTCTCCCATTGAGCTTTCTTGAGGTACTTAGGATTTGCAAAACTTATCAAACATTTATCATTATAATACAAACTTGGTTTAGGAGTTAGCATAAAAACGGTTTGTGCAGATTGACCAGTTTTATATTCAGTGTTATTTAAAAACTTCACTTGATTTCCCAAGGCAATTATTTTGTCAATGTCTTTATCTTCTTTGCTTTTAAAATCTTTTTTCTACTGTTGTGTTTCTTGTAAAACGAAAGAAAGTTGTGTTTCATGCTTAGAAATCTAATTTACTATCTTGGCATTTTCTTCTCTTACCAAAAACGTTTTGTATGCTTCTCCTTTTTAGGATTCACCACATTGTCATTTATTATCCGCAAGTAAATCAAGAGCTACTTTACACTTAAGTTCATCTTTTTCCTTTTCTTTCTTATTTGTCTAAATTTGTATACCTCTCAAGCTCAAATTTACAATCTCTAAGAGCACGCTTGTTTTTCTCAAGCTCTTGAGTAAGAGACATGTTTGCTTTCTTTAATTGTTTCTGAATCTTTTTGTTTTCGTCAACATCGAGTTTTAAATTTGAAACTAAAGAAGCAAGTAACACGCGTTCATCCTTAGGTTCATCAACATTCTTGTCAACCTCCTGTTCATTAGTGCTCATATCTGATGAATCACGAGTAACATTGCTATCAACCTTTTCCACTAAATATGTATAATTAATGGATTCAGGTTGCTCAGAGTGTTGTATTTCAATGGCAAACACATTATAGTCATCGTCTGATTGTACATTTTCTAATGGCTCGGTGTCAAAGGTAGGTCGAGAATTGTCATCTGCTGCAGCTAACCTCCTGAATATTTTCCATGTACATGTAATGTGCTTCCAGCTCTTATTCATCAGGCTCATCGTTTGTGTCCTATAGCCATTCACTGTGTTCTGTACTTATCTAAAAACCTACAACCTATTTCTTGCAAAGCAGCATCTTTTCCTTGTGATACTCATAGTCCTTTACCCTCTTAGCAGATCTACACTCCTTTACATAATGCCCAAACCGCAATTATAACATTGTATCCTAGATTGCTGAACTACTTGATTTCCTACAGTCTCCTTGTGAAACGCCCCTTTTCCGACTCAAAATTTGATCAAGAATTAAAAATTTTGCGGAAACGCAAGACCGGGAATGACCTTGTGTCATTCCCTAATATACTTATTAAAATACATTATAATTAGACCCTTGAAAGTTTCATTATCATAAGATAGACTCTATAAGCTTTCCAACGATATAAAGAACTCATTCTAACTCCTTACGCTTTGTTTTTTTACGGCAAAAACAAAATTCAAAAAACTACAGATCCCTCCAGCCGAGCGGCTGAAAAGCCTTTTCGGGCGGCTCCCTGCACCTGCATACACACCTTAACTCATTTTGGACACTTTATTACGAAAAACTAACTTCCCGAACTTGATATTACATAAAAATCTCAATAATTAATTAAAACATTATATTACATCATTTCCTTACTTGTTTGTGGTCTAATTAACCCAAAAACATGTACCTTACGCGGGTTACCAAATGCCCCGTTTTCACCCGTTTATATTCACTATTGACCCAATTGCATTCATCCACATACAAGACCAATACAAAAGATGTCGACACTTGACACTTAACACTTACAAACCATTTTACGTCACTTGGGGATTCAACATCGATTCGAGCTCGGTATCTAGTATGAAGCTCTATACATACGCTACACACTTCTATTCTTTGCTTTCCGATCTTAACCATTTACCAATTGCTCTACCTTCATCGCAAGAACTACAAAATCTTGCAACTTAAACACGTAAGCTTTCGCTTAGTAAGTAACCCACGATAATATATTATCATACACGACATATTCAAATGCATACATACATATCATAACTAAATCACTTAACCATTAATTCACATCATTTTCTTACTTCCACACCAATTCTCAAACATTGCAAACCAACATCATAACTACATTTAATCACTTACCTTGATTAGTCCCATGACTAAATCAAGACCATCTTAATTAGAACCTAACAAGCCTAGTTTTATCTTCATATTCAAGTCTCTATATCGATACACCTAAATACTCACCATTCAACATACATAAACACATGATCATTCACATATCATAACATATTATAAATAGGTTACTTACCTCTCATCCAAGCTAATTCTACCTATAACACCATCATCATCATCATCCAATGCTAGCCTTCATAAACCATAATTACACATATAAAAATACATTAAAGAGATATCATAATATGGGTTTATACAACCCATAACTTACCCAATATCCATCATTTAACATCATATGATCATATCTTAATCATATGATGTAAAACCCCAATTCTTACACTTAATCTTCAATTGACCTTAACCGTTATTAATAAACATCTTAATACTTATTTTAGAATATCAATTACCCAAAACCCCTAATTTGGGTACATGAACCCTAACCCTTAATTCTTTAATTAACTTAATGATTAAGTGGTTACTTACTTATGGAAATCATTGCTAGGCTTACTCTTGAGTTAGGATCTAATCTTCCTTATTCTTGATCATCAAACCTCAAGCTTAGTTTCCCTCTCTTTTCTTCTTCTTGGGTCGACATATACCAGACAACACCAACACTTTCTAGAGTTATCTCAAGTTCCAGGGAAATATCTAGTATTAAGTTAGGTGCTAGTTTGGCCATTTGACACATATGGTCCCTCAAATCTTATTTCTTATAATTTTGGCCACCTAACTTATATAACACATTTATCATTTAACAACTTAGTCCCTTAAGTCCATTCCTTTAAATATTGTGGCACACAATATTTTCTAGAACCATTTACATACTAATAATAATTATAGTTGACTACCAGGTTTGACTAACTAATCACGTAACGTCTTCAAACTTATAAATGTCATAGTTAAACTATTCCAATGACATTCTCGTTATAAAAACGCTTAAACCCCGGTTTTGAGGTGTTACAAATCTATCCCCCTTAATTAGATTTTGTCCCCGAAATGTTTTTGTCTAACATTAACCAAGACTTGGTCACATTGACCTCACATTACATCTTAGCATTCTCAAGCATATATTTAACTAGTTGCATCAACCTACATGGTTTTGCAACTCTAGCCATGCTATTAAACCTCTAATTATTCTTATCTCATTCTACTTCACGCTCATTCCTGTTATATTTACTCTTTTTCTAATGACAAGCGTCATTTAGGTAATATTTACCATTTCTGATTCTATCATTTTAGCAACTTTTCTTCTATATCGTTACGTTCCCCTTCATTTATTTTTTAAACTTTCATTAAAAACTACATGTCACTTGAAAATTTGCATTATCTTGACTTATCGTAAGTTAACATTAGTTAATTCTTTCTTATCTATCGTAGTTATCTTAACATTCGTTTTATCGTTTCCATTATAACACTTTTCTTTCGTTATTTCTTAATAGTTAACTTTCATTAAGGACCATAAGTCACTTGAGATAACTCAATACTTTTGGCTTTATAAATTCAACTTATATCCTTCAACTGATACTTCTAAAGTCTAAAACTTACTTTCTCCTAAGGTCTCTAGTAAAGGCCACACTTAAATTCTTATTTCACCTATCTTATTTCCTACGACGTCTAACTAATCTTAAACTTCCATTTTCTACTTTCTTAATTCCTCTCATGCTATGTCGAGAACACATAAGCCCACTTATCTATACTTCTTTATTTACATTGAGAAGCGTCCCAATCAATGCAAATAGAAAAATATAAACTTATGGTTTGGTCTACACAATTTCTTTATTTAAATAAAGAGGCGTCCCAATCCATTTAAATAATGAGATTATAAACCATCCTACTTATACACTTCCGACATAATACAATTATACGCTTAAATCTTCATTTCTTTCCATTAATTTCATAATAATAATAACTTATTTATTTTCGATATGGTCTTTTATAGTCTTGGATCCCCGTAGGGATTCACTCATTATCCATACCTTTGTTGTATTACCAATCTTGTATTGGTCTTTACATTTCATCGTTTGGCTTTCTTCCCATAGGGATTTACCCATTATCGATACCCTTGTGGTATCACCAACCTTTATCGAGCATTGGACCCAAGCTATGTTTAATTTATCGCTCTTTACTCTTTTCGTCATTTACATACCTTTCTAATCATATACTCTTTCAATTCCGTTTTTATTGCCTTAAGCAATTCTATCTCACACTTTATCATCTTTATTTATATTACACAAGATGCGAATGTACTTGTCATTCTCATGTATTATATATACATGTACGTTTTTACAATTCATTTATCATTCTCTTATCAATCCCAAGTGGACAACTTAGTAAATTTTCTATACCAAAACATCATTTTAGTTCTCTTAACCTTTCTCGTATAAACCTTACATAGGTTATTCTTAGAATATGATCATTTACTTCACTTTATTCATCAACACATTTCTTTTATATATTAACATGATTCTATTCGTTCTTTATAATTCGTTCGTTTGGTTTACCTTAAGGTACACTCATCGACCCATTTTGCTTATCATACATCTCTTTCATATATTAACGAAATTGCATTCATTCTTTATCACTCATATATGTCTCGTACTTAACCATGTCGTTCTATTGCATTATATTTTATCATGTTCTCTACATTATAACTTATCATACTTCATTCATTTATTAGTAATTCATATAAGCGCTTACTCTCTATACAATAATTCTTCTTTAAGCAACTTTTTCATAATTTAAACATCTTCACATTACTTAGCTCATGCTTACATACTTTCGTTATTACTTATTAAAATGCAATCATATGCATTTATCTTAGCTTAAGCATTTCTTAAACTCATATCATCATATATATAAACCATACATCGCCTAGACATATAATTAACATACCATATACATCTCATCGTATAATCATACAATTCCGCATTAAACACTTACTCTCAATACATAATACTTTCACGTACGCACCCTTTTTCAAAATTCAAACATCTACACAATTACTTAGCTTATATTTCCCATATTATCATACCATCCCACATTCATTTAACATTTAGACATATAAGTAACTTCCATATACTTATATCACATATGACAACAACATATTTAATTATAAATTTTCTAATAAGCATTTAACATTTTAATCAAAATCAAAGTCATATCATCAATGACGAATACACAAATCATTAATGTGTCTAAGTATCATCATTCTATTTGCCGCAAGCACTTATCTACATTATACTAAGGCATTCATATTCTTTGTTCCTTAAACTTACGGCCTATGCATCTATGAGTGGTCTAATTTTAGGCAACCTATAGTGGAACCTACTCTCTTAGACTGAAGCTCTGATACCAATTTGAAAATCCCCTTTTTTTGACTCAAAATTTGACCAAGAATTTAAAAACTTTGCGGAAATGCAAGACCAGGAATGACCTTGTGTCATTCCATGATATACTTATTAAAATACATTCCAATTAAACTCTTAAAAGTTTTATTATCATAAAATAGACTCTATGAGATTTCTAACAATATAAAGAACTCATTCTAACTCCTTACGGTTTAATTTTTATGGCAAAAACAAAATTCGGAAAATTGTAAAACCCTCTAGCCGGGTGGTTGAGAAGCATTTCCGGGTGTCTCCCTGCACCTGCACACACACCTTAACTCATTTTGGACACTTTATTACGAAAAACTAACTTCCCAAACTTGATATTACATAAAAATCTCTAGAATTCATTAAAACAATATATTACATCATTTCCTTACTTGATTGTGGTCTAATTGACCCAAAAACATATACCTTACGGGGGTTACCAAAAGCCCCGTTTATATTCACTATTGCATTCATCCACATACAAGACCAATACAAAAGATGTTGACACTTGACACTTAACACTTACAAACCATTTGACGTCACTTGGGGATTCAACATCGATTCGAGCTCGATATCTAGTATGAAGCTCTATACATACGCTACACACTTTTATTCTTTGCTTTCCGATCTTAACCATTTACCAATTGCTCTACCTTCAACGCAAGAACCTACAAAATATTACAACTTAAACACGTAAGCTTTCGCTTAGTAAGTAACCCACGATAATATATTATCATAAACGACATAATCAAATGCATACATACATATCATAACTAAAGTACTTAACCATTAATTCACATCATTTGCTTACTTCCACACCAATTCTCAAACATTGCAAACCAACATCATAACCACATTCAATCACTTACCTTGATTAGTCCCATGACTAAATCAAGCTCATTCTAATTAGAACCTTACAAGACTAGTTTTATCTTCATATTCAAGTCTCTATATCGATACACCTAAATACTTATCATTCAACATACATTAACACATGATCATTCACATATCATAACATATTATCTCATCTAATGCTAGCCTTCATAAACCATAATTACACATATAAAAATACATTAAAAAGATATCATAATATAGGTTTATACAACCCATAACTTACCCAATATCCATCATTTATCATCATATGATCATATCTTGATCATACGATGTAAAACCCCAATTCTTACACTTAATCTTCAATTGACTTTAACCCTTATTAATAAACATCTTAATACTTATTTTAGAATATCAATTACCCAAAACCCCCCAATTTAGGTACATGAACCCTAACCCTTAATTCTTCAGTTAACTTAATAATTAAGTGGTTACTTACTTGTGGGAATCATTGCTAGGCTTACTCTTGAGTTGGAACCTAATCTTCCTCATTCTTGATCATCATACCTCAAACTTAGTTTCCATCTTTTTTCTTCTTCTTGAGTCGACATATACCAGACAACACCAACACTTTCTAGAGTTATCTCAAGTTCCAGGGAAATATCTAGTATTAAGTTAGGTGCTAGTTTGGCCATTTGACACATATGGTCCCTCAAATCTTATTTCTCATAATTTTGGCCACCTAACTTATATAACACATTTATCATTTGACAACTTAGTCCCTTAAGTCCATTCCTTTCAATATTGTGGCACACAATATTTTCTAGAACCATTTACATACTAATAATACTTATAGTTGACAACTGGGTTTGACTAACCAATCACGTAACGTCTTTAAACTTATAAAAGTCATATTCAAACTATTCCAATGACAATCTCGTAATAAAAACGCTTAAAACCCGGTTTTGGGGTGTTACACCTTGTTCCTAACAACCGTCATTATCCTCTGATTCCCAAACTACCTAGTATGTCTGTTGATGACATCAAATAAGGTTACTTTTATAGCATCATTTATCCGAATTAAATTACCTACTTTTATATTATTATTGCAAGAATTGTTACTTAATTGCATAAAATTGTTAATTGCAGTAATTATGGAGTATATTGTGAAGCCAAGCTAAAAGGCGTACATTTTGGAGCTTAAACGATGATATTAAAAAATTACTTATTTCTGACTACATACGCCATATCCAGCAAAGAAGATACGGCGTATCAGCGCCTGGTCTTCATAAGAAAACGCGTACGTTCAATACCCAATATGACGTATCCTTTTGAATACATACGCCGTATCCAGCTGGTCAAACAATCAAAGATCCTACAATAAATGTGATTGATAGCAATTATTACTAATTGATTGTAAACGTAGCACGCACTCCAAGGAATTCACCCTAATACGCCGTATTGACCTCACTCAATACGGCGTATCCACTCATTTTCAGAGACTATAAATAGAAGACTCAAAAACAAGTTTTCAGTGTGCTTAATCATATTCTCTTTACCATAAACATAAAAGTCAATTTTCTGAAGAGACGAAGAGCAGCCAAGGTCAAGCATCGATACTAATTCAATAGAAGATGTCGTGTAATTCCTATACTCTTGTAATCATTTAATTTTTGGTATCATTTATCAACTCGATTAGTTTGCCTTGGTTGTTTGATTATACTTGTATTATTACAATGGTTATGGGCTAATACCCTTGGGTATTGGCCACTTTAATGAAGATTCAATGTTTGGTTTGTTTAATCTCGATTGTTTAATTTATCGTTGATTGTTTAATTATGTTTATCCCCTCATACTTGTTTCTGTGCTTGAATATGCGACCTATCATTCAACTGGATCTAGTGAGTCTGACCAAGTGATCTAGATACTATGATAGCTCTCTATATCGTGTTTTATATATCTGGACCAATAGGATTACAAATAATGTCCTATCTTTACCTTTAGATTAATGAGCTTAGTTGGACTGGCAGGTGACCCTTCGACCCAACGAGTACGTTCTTAATCAATTGGTAAAGACTTGGATAGTGGATTAACAGTATATAAAATCCCGCCACGCAGTAAGTTGGTAAAGTCCCGATGGGCTAGGGTTTAACAAGATCGCCATTGCTTTAATCCCTAAGATAGATTATAACTAAACTAAAGGTTTCTTTTTGTGGATGCATTAAATGTGACAGGATTCAACGTGTCTAGGTCTTAGGAAGAAGTCCCACCTAAGTCTTAAGAATGATATGCCGCCTCGAGATAAGCACTCATTGTACTAAACAAACAAACCACAATTTAATCGGATTTAATATGGATAATACAGTTTTCTATCATTTATCTTCTTGCGTGATTATTATGTATTGAATTGATTTAAGTCGCCACCAAACCTGTGTCAGCCTCTCAGGCTGAACCCTCTCCCTCCTTTATCAATAGAACTAGGTTTAGCACAGGTTTAACATTAATTAAAAATAACATAGAATTAACTAGACTAATTAATTAGAATAAAATACTGATTGAATATAAGGTTAACTTTCTCGCTCTTAGTGTTCGACACCCTACTTACCACGAAACTCCATCTTGACCGGGTACCCTGGCCGTTAAAGTGTTGTTTTAGGATAAGTCGGCTAAATATAAATTTAAAACTTGGTAATCAATAAATACAACCTACACGATAGCACATCAAGTTTTTGGCGCCGTTGCCGGGGAGTGAAAATTGTTTAATCTTTATTTTATTAGTATTTTTAACCCTTAGCTTAGAATAATTTAATTAGCATAATTTAATTCTGATTGTGTGTTTAAGTGTGTGGTTAAATTTCCGCATTATTTAATTGTTTTCAAAGTATTCTATTATGGTATACCACCTGATACGGCGTATCCACCAGTTGGATACCAGGTATCAAACTTTCTACCCAGATACAACATTTTTATTTCTGCAGTCTAAACAACGTATCCTGTTCTTCCAAACAATATGGCGTATTCTGCAAACTATATACGACGTACTGTCCTTCAGAAGATCCATACGGCGTATTCAAATCAATTGACTATGGCGTATCGATCACCTGACACAGTAGCAGAACTAAATTTGATTTTTGTGTTTAAATTTATGTATCCTTTCTTTCCGAGCCTATCCTACTGATTTATTGTCCTCTGTTTCAAGTGATGCATGACAAGGAGCTCCACTAAGGAACTATTTACACCTTTGGAAAACTTGGAAAGAGTATTTCATTTAAAAATGAGGCTTTTCGAGACACCGGGACTTGTAGAATCGAGTTCACCCGAGTTCGATTTGTTTTCTGACATCGAAGAACGATCAGAAGAAGAAGCTACATAAATTATGACAGAAACAATGGAACAATACATGAGCAAGACCCGCGGGGATTATGGGTCCGACGTTACTAGACCCAAGATCAATACTAATACCCACTTTGAATTGAAGGGGCAATTTCTCAAAGAACTTCGCGACAATACTTTCAGCGGTTCGGAATACGAAGATGCAAACGAACACTTTGAAAAAGTTCTGGAGGCTGTTGACTAATTCCACATCCCAAATATAACTAAGAATCAAATCATGCTTCGAGCTTTCCCTGTATCCCTAACTAGAGCCGCAAGTCGTTGGCTCAAGAACGAACCAGCTGGTTTAATTTTAACTTGGGAAGTCCTGAAATCGAAGTTTCTAAGCAAATATTGTCCGCCTGCTTGTACTGCAAAGAAAATGGAGGAAATTAACAACTTTCCGCAAGAACCCGACGAAAGCCTTTTCCGAGCTTAGGAAAGATTTGAAGAACTCCTGATGAAATGTACTCAACACTATTTGACTGATATGCAAGAGGTAATCTTGTTTTATAACGGGTTGGATGTTCCAGCTAGACAAATCCTTGATTCAAAAGGTGCCATACCAACTAAGATAGCTGCAAATGCAAAAGTAGCCATCCAAGAGATGACTGAATACTCTCAAAAATGGCATAATGGAACATCAAGAACCAGAAGTACTAAAACTTCTGACGGATTGGCCGCTATCTAGGCTTAACTCAACAGTCTAGGGAGAGAAATTAAGAAGGTAAACGAGAAGGTATATGCTGCTCAGGTGGGATGCGAACTATGTAAGGGACCAAATTACACCAAAGACTGTCCACTCAAAGAAGAAGGAAAAACCCTTGAAGAAGCTTACTATACGCAGTTTGGTGCACCCTACCAACCTAGAGGACAGTACAGAGCAGCAGGGCAAGGATTCTACCAAAGAAACAATAGAAACTCTTCGTACCCCGATCAAAGACAAACTATGGAGGAATTGCTGACCAAATTCATGGCTGAATTAGCAAAGAGACACAAGGAGAACTCGAACATAATCAAAGAAATTCGAGCTTCTATCGATGTAGCTATCAGAAATCAAGGAGCTTCAATTAAGACTTTGGAGATTCAGATTGGACAGATGAGTAAAGTCTTACAAGAAAGAGGATTCGAAATTCTGCATAGCTCGACGGAAATGAACCCAAGGGATCATGTCAAATCAATTTTGACTGCTAAAGCTGATTCAACTGGGATACGTCATATCGGATCAGGCCCATACGCCGTATCGGACTCACAGATCAGTAACGTATTTTCTGAAACAGTTCTCTTTCCTAGGCGACTACAAGATTACTGTTGTGATGAGTGGAAGGAGGCACGTGAACTAAAGATTCTGGAAACCTATTCAATTAGGACCATACTTCATGACGACACCTTGCCTCAAAAAGAAAAGGACCCAGGAAGTTTTACTCTACCCTGTTTTATTCATAATGTTTGTTTTGATAAAGCCCTTGTTGACCTAGGAGTAAGTGTAAGTGTTATGCTATTCTCTACCTACACCAACATCGGTTTAGGAGATTTAGCTCATACTAGGTTAACTGTTGACTGGCTGACAAAACGATTAAACATCTAAGGGGTATCGCTGAAAATGTGCTAGTCAGGATTTGTAAATTTATTTTCCCCATAGACTATTATCTTGGACATACCCGAGGATGACGATGTCCTTTTGATCCTCGAACGACCATTTTTGTCTACCGCCCATGCCAAGATAGATGTTTTTAAAAGGAAAATTACTCTAAGGGTTGGGGAAGAAAAGATTGTTTTCAAAAGCATTAAACCTGCCACTAGCATAATTAGGAGGGTCTATATGTTAAAAACGAATCTTGATTCCAAAACCGAGCTTATAGGAAAGGATGTTAATAAATCATTTAACCCATACTATGGTGATTATATTAAATTAAATGATTTGGATGTGCCTTTAAAACCTAGGATGAATCAAGATGATAACTTTAAGCCAACCATTGATGAAAATGTTATTGTCAATGAGCCCACTAACAAATGTTGTTAAAAAATGAAATTTTCTTGTATGGTTGATTATAAATATGCTATTGCTGATTTTCTCCCTGCCAAGTCCATTAATATGATGACCAAACATTTTTACAATTCTATAATTAAGGACGAAGGTGATCATAAAGGGAAGAAACTAGCCGCAACTTTGATTGACATACCTATTTTTGTTAGGAATCTTTCTATTATTTCAGGTTTCTCGATCATTGACGATATGGATGTAACAAGTGGTGTTGTGCTCGGCATGCCGTTTTGTAAGAATTTTGTGTCATGCCAAAAGATTATGGAGAAATTCGCACGTAGGGATAAGTGCGAACAAATTAAGGAAGAATGAAGCTGAAAAGAAAAAGTCTAACTTAAAGACTGGCTGAAAGAAAAGTGCTTATCGGGAGACAACCCTGCTGTTTTTAACTGTTTGTCGTTTATTGTTTGTCGAGTCTGTCTTCCTAGACATTCCATACGGCGTATCGAACCCCTTTGGATACGGCATATGGACCTGTTTGGACGTTATCAGTCTTTAATTTCTGTATTTAAATTCCTGCAACTTTAAAACATTTGTTTTTACAGGATGCAATACGGCGTATCCTTGGGTTTGGCATACGACGTATTGACTACCTGTATAGTATGTGTGTTTATTTTCTGCATTTTAACCATTGTAAACAAAGATAGGAATTGTACTTTTGTCTTCTAAACTTTTATGCAGGACCTTCCTGTAAAGAAATTGACGATTTGGTATACTCTAAAAAAGACATGTGTTGAACTTGTAC
>BQNB010067066.1:0-34331 GCA_026074375.1 Tanacetum coccineum | reverse complement strand
TCAATATCTATACCACGTCTGGAAATGTTAAATCTAGTAGGTAAGGAGTTCGTCATTACCTTCCAAACGAAGGTGTTCAACGTAACTGTATGTGATTGACTCATCAACGTAAACACCAGTGGTCTTGCTTGTTTCAGTCTCTAGATTACTGCAAAGTTCGTCAATGTTTATTTCAAGTCGATGTCATCTACACTATATGACTATATCATACCAAATGACATGAAATGACAATTTATCTTTGATCTATATTCAGTTTGTCGTCAAAACATAAATGATCAGAAAGTGATGGTCAATAATATAGTACTAAATTTAGATCAAGAAGAAATAAGTTGGGTGTTGTCGATTGAATTCAATGGTGTTTCATTGCAATCACTACGGTGAATGGAAAGGACGTCAATGGTATACACAGAGATGGGATGGGCAATCGGTGGTACTTGCCACTCAGCCAGTGGAGAGTGTATTCTACTTTTTCCAGCAATATCGTAACCAACTTTGGTGAAAAATCGAGCAACCTAAGGGGGCCCTGGGTGGTACGCCACTTTATAAGTTTTAGTGAGCTCCTATGCTTTCTATAGCTGGAAAAAGTTTAGATGCTATGTATAGACTAGGATGATCCAAATCATGAATTTATCATATACCTTCTCATGACAAGAGTCACTGCAACCACTACCCTACATTTGTGTAAAGAACTAAAGACGGGTTGGAATGCATCTACCCTTGCATGTTTGGCGTGCAAGCTTATAGAAAGATTAAGCTTATCTTTTTTTATACATGATACTTTAGAATATAAGCTTGGTTTGGTTGACAAAGCTTATAAAAACCTCAATAAATTCTTTTACCTGTAAGCTCTTAAACTCAAAAGCTAGGTCTAGTAGCTTATAAATCTAGTAGCCTATAAAAAAAAGCTCAAGCTTTCAGTTCAGTCTCTAGCTTCTCTGGTTTTGTCAAACATACCCGGCTTATGGTGTTTAAGAGTTTGTTAACTAGTAATGGACTTTATACAATCAACACATAACAATTTTTTTTTTTTAAACATGTCATTTTCATGATAACAAAGATCTCAACACAGGCCAGAATTTACAAGTCAAGTGTCATAAAAACATAGTATTTCATGTTCAAGAAACGTAACCATTACTTTCTAAAACGTGACCTCTTGTTTGAGTGCAGCCCCATTTTGACATATAGAGTTGGGACCAATTACTCTTGATTTCTTCATCAATCATAACGTCAGTTGCCAAACATTTGACAAAAATGACAATATTAAGGCTACAGATAGACCTGTCTGGGACTATCGGATGTTCCCATGCGTTATGATTTGTTTTGTTTGCGTAAACAGTTGGGTATAATATTTTGACTATAAATCCAACAGGTAAGTCTCAAGCCAAACATGTTAAACTAACACAATTTGATTATGATTTTTTTTTTTAAAGTAGAAAAACTATTACTTGGAACAAAACAAGCCACCCAAAAAAAAAGTTAGATTAAATTAGAAAGAAAAAGTTTATCCATGAATTTCAACTGAAGCCAGCTCATTTTGATACTTTGGATAAGCAATTCAAACCTGAATTTTCACCTACACGACCTCGTTTAACTGAAGTAAAGAGAAAAATCCCGTCTGGACCAAACAGTATCGAACCGCATCTTTGCTATAGCTGAGCCCGGTACTGTACTAAGTAAACTAGCAGTGGTTAGGTAGGGTCTGAGTTTTGGTTTTACAGTTTGTTTACACTTTTTTTACACACTACTCCTCCCAATCCAAATTCTGAGATCTTGAGTCTTAAGGGATTAGATCCTCATCCTTTTAAAACATAAGAACAACTAACAAGCATTCATTAAACGCAGGAAAGTATTAGAAACTATAAAGCCCATTGTTTCTAACTACAGGTTCGATTTCTGAGATGTTAAAACAGAGAATAATGATCTCAAATTTGTACAGAACTTGCAACCAGTGTATGGTAATTTACAGCATTTAACAAAAACTTTCCCAGTACAACTGTAGAGA
The DNA here is from genome assembly GCA_026074375.1 of Tanacetum coccineum. NCBI lineage: Eukaryota > Viridiplantae > Streptophyta > Magnoliopsida > Asterales > Asteraceae > Tanacetum > Tanacetum coccineum. The sequence goes on along the minus strand of BQNB010067066.1, from coordinate 32,329 downwards.
GCAAGAAGACGGGATGATACCTAGTAACCAGGGATAGCTGCAAAACGGTACCCCTGTGCACCTCTCCATGAATAATATGCAATTCGTGTCTCGTAGAATCCTAAAAGAAGATTTATTATTAGCAATGCTAATAAAAATGTGAATAGTATGAATCTCTAAACCCCTGATTGATCGAGGTGCATATAAAATATGAAAACAACTCAAAATGTGCAAATTAACCTACATGAACATGTAATTCTGAACATATAAAATTCTAATGAGAATTAACAGCTACATAATAATTACTCAGTCCTATAAGAGCTCTACTCTAACAGGATACTTTCCAAAATCTTGTTTAATGCACTGATTATTACATAAAATAAAAAGAGAATGGACCAAAAGCTTTAGTGGGCCGGCCAACCCAACCTTCTTTCCATGTCTAACTTATAGAATCGAAGTAACATATTAACATACCCGGCAGAAAGGTGAGGGCCCCAAGTCCTAAAAGGCCGTATGCTTGGGAGTTGTCTCCTCCCATGTGGCCTGTAAAGATGAATAACGAAAGCAGAAGGAGCACGCAACCAAAGAAGAGAAGAAAAAGTGCAAGGGCAATGGATTTCCAGGGGATTTTATCTAAGGTTTCTGGTGACATGTCAAACCGAGGGTCAAATGTCCTTTGACTACCAATAACAATGTCTTCATCGACAGCAAGACGAGTGTAATGAACATTCCGTCTAGACGTCATATCGACTGGCTTCAACTCTGAATTATTGAAAAGAAGTTCCGAGACACCAGAAGCATCCAATCCAAAATAGAACTGAGCTGCTTTGAACAAACAGCGTAGCAAACACAAATTATCATCAGGTTATATTTAAGAGAGAAAAAGTCAAATACATGTGATATGAACCGGATCGATAATAATATGAAAAGAACGCCAGATATCTGTACGGCTGTACCCGATTTGTGGGGAAGAAAAATCACCAAGGAAATTATCGAAAGAACAGTTCATAAGAAATATACGAATGATCATGAACGCCAACCATACTATCTCTCCTTGCACGATAAATGCAAACTATAACTTATTACTGAATCAAGATAAATGCACCCTCTTTAGTATTCTATGATTTCTATCCATAATAATTTCAGGATAAGGAATGCAATTCAAATCCGGAATAGATATCCCAACCTAAACTTCAATAGAAACTTCCTAAAGGAATTATCCAAGAGGACCAACTGACCAAGACTTTCCACTTTGAGATCATGTTCACAGAATTCGAGACACCCCGCCTCACATGCGATACAATATGATAATCCCATATCAGGGTAATTATAATGATAAGCACAAATGCAAACATACAAACACACATATGCACATAATAATGAACACATTGACAACATTTAAAGACACAGAGCTGCGTTTATATATGTAGGTACATATATACGAATGTTAAAGTAACGCAATTATAATAGACTTTGTTTTCCATTTAAGATTGAGACTTTTCATTTCCTATTTTTTTTGGTAAAAGGGAGAGTAAACATTTTCTTTCTGCATATTGGTTATTCATCCACAATTTGAGAGGCATGGTCAGTATGCCATGGAATAGCTGCAACCTCAAGCACCCCTGCAGGATTCTGCAAGTGGTAGGGGAAGCTCTGAATCTCATGAGCACACTACATAAGCCACCATTCTTGGTCATTTGTTTGTTTAGTTCCCTGAGACCAAACTGAAACTCTGTTTGAATCATCTATCCTTCTTCTTTATGCTTTTAAGAAATCCAAGAACTACACATACTCCAGAAACCCCAATGCATCATATGGAACCCGTTTATACAAAACATAATACAAATCTCATACATGACTAATTACTATTTTTTTAGTGAAAAACACAATGTCCAAAAACGGAATTTTGCAACTCACATAGATAGAGGTACTCTTATAAGTGGCAAAATGGACGGGTCAGATCGGGTAATGGGCCGAAACATGTTTCGGGTCTACCAAGACATTTGGGAGCATGGGTCCGGTTCAGACATGTCTCAGCAAGGACGGAACTTGAGCAGTTTTATGAGGGGGGCCGAGACGAAAATCATAATGTATATATACCAAAAAGAAAGACAAGAATACGCGATAACTCGCAAAATAGTTTAAGATTGGGAGAATGGGAGATTGGGAGGAGTTGCAGAAAGGGTTTTTAGCTGTTTCTTGTTTGGTAAAGAAACAAAATGTAAAAAAATAAAATTAATTTGCATCTGACGTTTGGTTTCAAGGGGGGCAGAATGTAATTTTTTTCTAATATATATCTACATAGTACAAAATTGGTGCTTAGAAGCATAAATTTTGGGGGGGCCACAACCCCCCTTGGCCCTTTATATGTTCCGTCCTTGGGTCTCAGATCGCGCTGACTCGAACGTTATCACCAAAAAAAAATTTGAATGAAAAAACGAAAATAGGCGTTCTAATTTATCATTGCGACGCTAGACCCGTTGGATTGTTGTTATACAATTGGGCTTTACATCAAATAACCAATTGGACCCATCTTACACCAAACAAACCCATCACATAAAATATATTTTCCCAACTTGACCCATGTTTAACAAATGGCTCTTAAACTGCCATGCTCTTTACCGATATTTCATACACTTATTTTATTTCAGTGAGCCAAAAATCAAACATTCACTTATACCTTTTCTGTAGTTCAAATTCAAAGCTAATAGTGAGGTAAATTCACATTCATCTCAATAATTAGTTTTCTTATACCAACTGTTCACCAAATTATTCAGATCTGATTATCTTGCCCCCATACAATTCGAAATCATTTTACACAAACACTCAACTGATTATCGGGACTTCAAATCACGATTATTAGTATAACTGTACATCCAAGATCCCTGACATGCTCAGTAAAAGCACAAATAGCATCTTAGGCACCTTGCTTAACCCAGAAATTGAGAAGATATAACTTCTCAAATGTTTCAGGCAGAATGAAATATATAACAAAGCAGGACTTGCCATCCCTATAAGCACGGACATAGAATAGTATATGTAGGCAACTGTAACAACCAAATAGACGTTTATAAGAAAACTAATCTGATGCCCTATGCAGGATAAATAAATTACCAATTGCCACCAACACATCTTTCCAAGTCCCACATGCAGCTACATACAGGGGCGGAGGGATGTATAACATAGGGGGGGCCGGTGCCCTCAATAAACTGGATCGAAAAAAAATTTTAGTGCAAATTTTGTACTTTAACGGCCATATTTTTAGCTTGCCCCCATCCCAAATGCCAAATTGACCCCAATAAAACTACTTAAATATCAAAAAGCTGCTGAAAAACTACTGAAAAGCTAAGCAGACCTTAAAGACAATGATATTCGAGACACGCCCTGCTAATGTTCAAATTATAAAAACATATGTCAACTTAGAAATCTATCTCAAGTTATTATACTGAACTTCGCTTATATCTTTCGACAGTTCAGATTCAAAAATCATATTACCAACACAAATGGTGATGGGGTCTCTCTTTCCTTGCTTATATCTACATTAGTAAAGTGTTTTTGCTTCTGCATTATAAAGGACAGCTCGATAAACTAGAGTGTGCACTTTGTGCAGATATAAGGAAAATAATGAGTAGCAGATCTGTACTACAAGTTGGCAACTGCTCACAGTGACTGATGGATCAATTTCCATGGCTACCACCAACTAATTCTTATATTTTCAACATATCTAGAATGTAGTTTTGTCCACTACCGCAAATTAATAATAAAACGTACTCAACTAAATCATTAGAACTTAATTTCACTTACATGAGCAATATGGTATGGGAAGCCCTAGACATGCAAAGAGAACATTGAAACAGATGGTGAACCGAACCACCTTTCCACAGATCTAAAACGGTAGCTATTGAAGAGACTGAAGGGTATGTTTGGTAGGGGGAAATGAGATAAGAGAAATGGAAATGAATCAAATTCCTTTGTTTGGTAAGTGAAAGAAATAAATAGGTGGAGAATTGGTGAGAATTGGTATTGTACATTTTAAACTTTCATTTCCATCACTTTTAGTTGGGAATTTGGAGAAATGAGAATAGTTTTCGTAATATTTTCCGAAAATATGTTTTTTCCCTTTTCAACTCACAAATGAATTTTAGTTACAACTCGTAATTCATTTGTCACCGCTAGGGGTGTTAGTCGGGTCCGGTTGGTCGGGTTCGGGTCAATTCGGGCCGGGTCAAAGTCAGGTCATGGCTAAAAATAACATGCCCGAACCCGCCCCTATTTGAATTCGGGTTCGGGTCAAATCGGGTCGGGTCTGTTCTGGTTCGGGTCAACCGAAATATGAGTAAAATGTAATAAAATTTCTTATTTTTACTCTTTTAAATAGATAATTTATAGAATTTATATTAAAAAAATAAGAAATTCATTATTCGAGTCAATTGGGTCGACCCGAACCCGAGTTACCCAAACATTTTCAACCCGATAGCCAATCTTATTTAGTATTCGGGCTGCTCGAATTGACCCGAATAACTCGAATAAATTGACCCGAGTAACCTGACCCAAATAAGCTTAATCGAGTTTGGTTCGGGTCGGTTTTTTTGACACCTATAGTCAAAACAATGTTAAAAAAATCAAAACAAATACAAATTTGTCCATTTCTCAGGTTTAAGTCTGTGTTGTTGCCGAACAGTAGAATCCACCAAAATTCTCTACTGATTTCTATTCTCTGAAGTTATATTCTCTGCTTCATTTCTAATCTCTGAAATTCTCTCTACCAAACGTGCCCGAGGACATAAGTAGAACGACAAACTGGTAGAGCAATCAATCCAAATTGCCATAAAAGATTACCTAAAGAAACTCTGTATTCTAGAGAAATGCTTTTAGGTCGACGAAACCACGTTCTACTGCAAGGGAAACAAATTTTTTCTATTTTCACACATATCAGATATATTAAAAAAAAATCAGGTTTACAACTAACAGCAACAATCATCTTAGGGTGTGTTTGTTTTTCAAAAAAATACCTCTTAAAGGCTCTTACCTCTTGACTCAGTAAGAGGCAGTGTTTGTTTTTTCATTTTCAGTAAGAGGCTGTAAGATGTGTTGTCTTACTTGCTAAGAGGTGGAGGGAGTATCTTATTGCCTCTTAATGACTTATAATTTGTTTCTATTGATGTTTTTGTTTTTTCGTCAATTATATTTGCCCTTTTTTTTATTTTCCTTAATTATATATGTACACAGACTTTTTCTTATTTTTTCTTTCTTCTTTTACAAAAATGTAACGAAAAATGTGTTACAAATTTGTAACTTCAACACACATATATGTATAATAAACATTTACAAACATTTATTGATTTGACACCATTCAGACATTTTACAAAAAACAAACAACGTTATATGATTCAGATTCAACTTCTCAAACGCCTCTTAAGAGTAAGATGAGGTAGTCAAGACATCTTAATCAAACAAACAACACCGTACCAGAGACGGGGAGAGAAGAACACATTTCAAGTACCGGTCAGTGGTAACAATTTCGCAGTCAGCTAATTAACTGCTGAAAGTAACATAACATTGAAGCAAAATTAACTAACAATTCTTCTAACTTGTTTTAAAACTTATGTAAATCACCAATATAAACTGAAATATAGCAAAATTGTTGAGAAATAGGTGGTGTTATAAAATATAGAATGAAAGACTTACGAAGCGAAAATCTCGGAGAATTGATGAATTGAGGAGGAGGGAGATGAATAGGTAATGATGGATGATGATTCAGGCGTTTGATAAATCTGCAATTCGGCATTCCATCGGATCATCTAATCTAATTTTATCTAACTACCGTAATTTATTAATTTAATTCTTCATTCATTCATTTCTTCTTGTTTTATCGTTATTCCTGTTCTTTAAGTTATGAGGTATTTTGGGTTTTCAAATATATTATGCTTATTTTATTGCTCAAAAGAAAACCAAATTTTTATAGTATGTTTTTTTTACCATTGTTTTTTAACGAGTGGGTCGATCCGCGCTCCGCTGCGGAACGACCGATAGCCGTCGTTGTTTTTAGCGGCGTCACGTTGGTTTAAACTTTTATGGCTAAATTATAACAATACTTCAAGGCCGAATTATAATGATTAACACAACCCAAAAGTTTCAGAAATCACAATACAGTTTGAATATAAAGCAATCTGTAAAGCTTCAGGTATAGAATATTTTTAATTACAAAAAACTTATGATAATTTTGAAACAAACATGCATGGTATTAAAAGATTTGATACCCAAAGGCCATAATCTTCTTCCAGTGATGCAATTAACAGTTTCAGATCCATCACAACGGCAACTCTTTTCAAGCCTCAAGACAATGATAAACCTGCAAATCAGAAAAATGTAAAGATATGTAGCAAAACCCGTGACGTCTCACAAATCCATATGTTACGGTAACTCCAAAATCATGTAGTAAAATCAGGAAAATGTAAAACATCAAATTTGGCAGCATATAATACAAACTTGAAGCAAAATCCGCGTAGTCTGACAACTGAGGTAATCTCTCGAGTGGCTCAATATAATCCTCAAACTGGTCGCCTTTGCCCATAGCAGATCATCACTACCATTGATGGTTTTTGTCTTTTCCTTTTGACACTTAACACTCACCCTATGTACGATTCAAAAAAACAAATAGCCACAGAAAGCATGAATACGAAAAATAGTTGAAACTAATAACCTTTTGTATCCATGAGTGCCTAAAGTTTCCGAGATGTAAACGCTTTAGACTTGCTTTAAATTAAGTGCAATCCTAGACTTACGTTTAATAAAGTATAATCCTAGACACGGTACTTTTAAGTCTAAACTAACAATCAGTTTATTGATAAGTTGGTATTCTGGTCGATGGATGTAGCCGTTGCGCCATCGTATTTTTCTCTTTCAATATAGCAACAGTCAACCAAATACCCCTAAAAGCCTCAGGCCTCACCCACAACCAAACGCCCCAAAAGCCTGAGACACTCCGTTGGCAATTTTATCCGAGCAAGCTTTTTAACATACACATGAGAAACTGATTGATAAACCGTAACTAAAGGGTAGAGATGAAAATGGGTGATTTAATGGGTAAATTAGGTACATTTCATATCTAGCATACCAAGATCGTAAATGCAAAGTAAGGAGAAAGTATGAGTATAAGGTTATAAGGTATTTATGTTAAGATGTCATGAGTTATTTTTAAATAGCTAAAAAGTGAATTTGAAACAGTTGATTTTGGAGTAATAAGACATTTGATATTTTGTCCCTAATAGATGCTTATTGGGTTTTTTTAACCAAGGCTGAAAATTTCTCATATATACTTGCACGCAAAAGAAATCGAAGAAGACATAGACAATAAGATTTCACACATCATGTAAGATATACATAACAAAAGAAACATGTCCATAGATACCTAATTTCCAGTGTTTGCTATCCCCAAGCTTTCATTCAGTTGTGCTCATAAGCTCGGCTCGCAGCTTAGTTGAAAGTGCCCCACGTAAACAGTTTAGCCCAACATTCGCAATTGCAAAGACCTGTAAATGAGAATCTGACACCGGTTGAAAGTAAATGAAAAAATGAGGCTCGGATAGGTAAACAATAGAAGAAAGAGGATACGTCCGCCATGGCTGAAAATTTAGAAATTTGCCCCGCCAAGAAGCAGACGATCTCAGCTTTAATCAATTGCACCAAGACTCATCACGGCCTCTTAAAATCCCATAGTTTATTGGAAATTCAGATCTTACCCTTTTTTTATTATAAACTCGGATCCAACTTATCTCTTATAAACTTTTTTTATTATAAACTCGTGGAAGAAGACCCGCCCTGGCCCATTTGATACAGGCTCCGATCCTTCTTTAGTTTCCACGTGGGGGTTATGTGTCACCCAAACACATACCATTTATCCAGTAATCAAAACACACACAATATCGTCACCCGCAAACACGTAACCCACAGAATATATTTCTGTTGGAAACGAAGCTCCCATGTTCTGTTTATATTGTATAATAATTATGTGAAACCGTTTGGCTCATATTTGTGAGTGTAGGATCGTATAAAAGGGTATGCGTTTCTCCATGGCTGCAAGCACGACGTGCTGCCCCGCCAAGATACGGGTCGATTTTCCCCATCACGATCCAACAATCTATCGGAGTTGCAAAATTTTCACAATGCATAAAATGACGGATATATCTTCATAGCCTATGATAAAACTGCCAAGATGGAACATCACCAAACAGACCCACGTAATAAAACAGACACAATGATACATATGTATGCACCATCGGGTCAAGCAAAGTAGCCAACAAAGCTCACACCTTTTGTTTATGTAGTATAATAATTATGTGAAACCGTTTGGCTCAGATTTATGAGTGCCAGACCGTATAAAGGGGTATGTAAGCTGCCATGGCTGCAAGCAGGACGTGCTACCCCGCCAAGATACGGGTCGATTTTGCCCATCACGATCTAAACACATTGTAACGCACTTTTCTTTCAACTTGCTCTTTTTTTAGTTTATAAAAATAGCAATAAAAAGTAGTGCATATGAAAGAGTTTGCAGCTTGCAATAATGATAAATGAGGCTTAGAACTGTGGCAAATCAGGCTCAGAATTGCAAATATCAAAGCAAAAACAAACACCCGCTATGGCTGCAACCACACTTCGGGTGTGGCTGCCTCACTAAGATTCGGGCGCCAGTAAACTATGCACCGAAAGAATATAAAACGGTTATAACCACATTATGGTCTGTAGAAATCTTGTCTTTCTGTTTTCCCAAACACGTGCCTATAAAACACGCAAACCACAAACAACTGTGGCTTTCAAATTCACCGACCATAACAACCATAAGTAAATGCAACGAAGCATGAATAAAGCAACCGCTTACAACCCACACATAAAGCAATTATCCATTACCGCAATTACCACATAATCATAAAACAATGCGGTAAGCATCAGCAAATTATCGTATAGGAGGCTCAGACAGGCTAACAACATATTGAAGAAGACATGTCCGCCATGGCTGCGACCATAATAGGTCGCCACGCCAAGATACAGATGTTCTCATCTTCATGAAATTCATTGAGACTCATCACAGCCTGACACTATCGACATTTGTATTTGTCATGTGTAATATTCAGCAACAATACGTTCGTGGAGGTTGTCGAGGCGAGATATTCTCGCACTCGACCATCCGTCCACCCAACGTAGCAAGATCAAATTCAAGGGTGGACCCACCTTAATGCTAAAATTATAAGCAAGCTGTAACCATAAGTCTTGATTTTAAGTAAAAATCAAATCATGCCATCTGATAATTTCGGAGCACTACTATTTTCAACCGTATATCAAGATTCATATGCAAGCAAGCTGAGTATGGTCAAACACCAATCAACATAACAACGCCCAACAATCACAGATAACAGAAACCCCAAAAGCATAACCTTAGTAACCCTAATTAAGAGAATCATTCAACACAAACTTAAATCAAAATTTAAAAATTACTAACCACATAATCAAAAATCTCATTCAAGAACCCAATCTGAACAATCGTGACAACCCCACATTAAACGTCACAACCACAACCACAATCACCGTATGCAATCATATCACCGTATACATCTCAATAATTTGTTCTTCTTTGTCTCTAGGTTTAGAGAGAGAGATAGAGAGACACAGAGAAGGTGGGTGAGATCTACTGTGTGTGTTTTGGTTAGTGGATAAGTGGTATGTGTTTGGGTGACACATAACCCCCACGTGGAAACTGAAGAAGGATTAAGGCCGGTATCAAATGGGTCAGGATGGGTCAGCCTAAAAGGAGCCTAAATCACACACACACAACGGGTCAAATATAATATATTAGATCCGACTTAATTTTTTATTAATATTTGTAAGAATAAAATATTCAAAAATTCCCTATGATTGTATATATTGATAAAATTTTTAGATGACTAATCCGCCAGATTTGAGTTCATTGTTACTCGCAAATTCAATTCAGGCAAATCTCTTCGTTTTAAGAGATTTGTGTAACTACTTTAGCGTTGTTAACAGCTAGCAATAATTGAACTCGGTGTCTCACACATTTTATTATGGTAGTCATGACTTTTTTTCACCGATAAGCAGAGGCGGAGCCAGAATAAACACTGAGAGGGGGCAAAAAAATTTTTTTTGTCAAACCTAATATACAAGAGAAACAAATGTGTCATTAGTAAACTTAATAGTATCTAATTAAGTTATAATTTATTTGTTAAAATGATAATACAAAATGAAAAGCAAAAGATACAGTAAGTTTTAGGGTTAATTGCCTAAAAATGTATTATACTTGCTACTTTTTATCATTATTTGTAGACAACTATTTTTTTTGCCATTTGTGTGGCTCAACTTTTGAATTTGTGCTATTGTATGTATTCTGTGACTATTTCTGCATGTAAAATGACCATTTTAGCCTTCAAAATTTGAATAAAGTAAGCGTAAAATGGTCACAAAATACACACAATAACACGAATTTAAAAGTTGAACGACACAATAACAAAAAAAAATAGTTGTTTACATACACTGACAAAAAATGACAAGTATAGTACATTTTTAAGCATTTAACCTTAAGTTTTAATACATAGATATCTAAAATGTTAGACATGTTACATGCAATATTTAAAGAAAAAGTATAAAATCTCACGTGACTCACCTACAAAACCTAAGAGGCCTCGGTGTAGTAACGCCGGCAACGGCGTTGGCCGGCGTTGTCCGGCGTTACTACACCCCACCTTGGTGTTGCCCAACCGCCGTTGTTATCATAGGCTTTGGGCCGTCCGACCGGCGTTGGGTGTTGTTTTTTTTTAAAAAAAATTCATTTACCCCCCCCTAACAGCGTATTAATTTAAATTTTTGTACTATTTCCCCCCAATGTTGACATGTTTCATTTTACCCCTAACGGCTATATAATTTAATTAAAAAAAAAATAAAAAATTTTCATTTTCCCCCCCTAAAACGGCTGAATTTAAAAAAAAAAAAAACATTTTTAACCCCCCTCACCAACGCACTATATAAACAACACATTACTAAATACTAAATCACATACAAAATTCACCCACTCTTTTCAATACATACATAACATCTTTTTAGCATCAAAAATATTTCTGAATTTCCCAACAACAGTTTCAATAACTTCCTCACCGGTCGATGACTCGCCGGAACATTTCAACATACCAACAGAACAACAACAACTTTTTTCCGATGGCAATACAATCACAAATCCTAAACCGGATTTAATAATCTACAACAATAACCACCATCAATACCACTCAGAATCTCTTTCCCAAACTTCTCACTCAACCATCAACAAGATCGATTCTCCAAAAAAAAGGCGTCGGCAAAGAAAAAAATGGCCCGAAGGGAAAAAATGTTGAAAGACGAGACCCCCCAAAGCCGTAGCAGCAGGCCTTTGGCTACCGGAGAAAAAAGAATTGCTTGCAAACATGAGTTAACGTGGCCCGTATACCTGAAGGTAATAATTCGGAAGGTCAACAAAAGCATGAGACCGTTTTTTGGTATCGGGGTTTGGAAGCGAGATGTCATTCGAAAAAATTCAAAAGCCGTACGAAGGATATTTGACTAGTAAATCATACTTGAATGCCAATTGGCCAAAAGGTTCAACGCCGCTTACAAACAGGCCAAACGTATGGTGCGCGCGCGTGAGTGGTGCGCGCGCCGCGTGGCAGTGAGTGAAATAAGAAACGGCCTCAAAGTCATTTACCGTACGACATAGAGGGACGCTTTTTCTCAAGATATACCTGGCCTTTTTGAATTCCACCCCGAAATGGGACGCACAACGGGAACAAGTGACTTAGCCGTAGACTCCCCGGGCTAGCCAGAGGATCTATTTCGTTCAACGAGCACACACACGTCCGCCTGAAACAACGGCCCGCCAAGAAAAGCAAATCCGACGACGCAACGGCGAGCACCGGTGGAAGTACGCGTCGGCCCCATGTCGTGGAGCTAATTGGAGCAGGAGCTGTCGTCTGAAACGGAAGTCCCGCCGGAAAGGCTTTCGAAGCTCAAACCGAAAAAGACCGATCGCGAGCGCGAGTGCGTGAGAGTGAGGAGTTGAGTTTCTAGCCACATACACCAAAAGATATGACGAAAGACACGCCTATTGTATCAAGAAAAGCAAAAAAATTGATCGTAAAACAAAATGAAAAATGATTTGGGACGAGGACGACGAAGACAAACATATTTTTTTTTTTATTTCGTAATGTATTTTTTTTAATTTCGTAAGTTTTTTTGGGGTGTGGTGGCTTAAGCCACAAAACAAAACGGGCCCCACAGGCTGCCACATCAGCTTGACACTCTCACTCAAAAATACCCTTTCACTCATAACACACTCATACCTCTTCATTTGGGCCCCACCACTCACACACAAACACATACATTATTAAATATAATAATAATAAAAACGTTTTTTTTAATTAACCTCGCCACTGCAGTGGCGAGTTACCAAAAAAATGGAAGTGGCAAGGGGTGGTATGGTGAAGAGCAAGTGAAGAGGAGAGAGAGAGTGACATGTAGGAGTGGCGAGCTATACCACACCCCATGCTCTAAGAAATAACTTTCTTACATCTCCATCTTTTCCACCCACTTTATCTTCTTCACCACCACTACAATTTAAGGTTTCAAAAACTTCATTGCTACACAGAAAATACGTTTTACATCTTCATTTTTCTTTTCAGTTTACGGAGGACATAATGTTTAGGGGGGCAATTTAAAAAAATACCTCAAAAATTCAGAAAATTTAAACTACAAAACTTTCCGGGGGACCTGCCCCTCGTGCCCCCTAGCTCCGCCTCTGCCGATAAGTCACCTTAAAAGTGAATTATATTTTGTTTATGTTTATAAAAGCTAAAAAAAATAACCCCTCTCACATGACCACTCAAACTATATGGTATGTGGTCATTACTTGTCATTTACTTATATCTCAATATTCAACACACACACAACTTTCACCTCATTTGCACGATGGTGTTTCCTTCTTTTTCACCAACCATCATCATGTGTGACAACAAATGAATGCACGGTGACACGGATGCCTATTGCTTAGTAGCGGTCATTTCGTCATTTTGGCACCCATTTGTTACTATAACTAATGTCGGAATTGAAGGTTAATCACATCAACTGTTTCGGGTCGGGTTATCGAGTTATTGGGTTTTATCAGGTTGAGTCGGGTTTTGATTTTTAAAAACTCACCCGCAACCCGACCCGATAAGAAATCGGGTTACCGGGTTCGGATGGTATTCGGGTCGGGTGATTCGGGTTATCGAGTTATACTACACACGAGAAAATGATAGTCGAAAATAAAAAAAATAACTTAGCACTGCTATATGATATTGATTAAACAAAAATGATAGTTGAAAGTCATAAAGCTTTTGTTTATAAAAAAGTAATACATTAATACATTATTATAAAAAGAAAAAATTACATGTTTCGTCCATATGGTTTATACCAAACATCAAGTTTCGTCCTTATTTCAATTAAATTACACTAGGCGTCTCTAATTTTGAAACTTGTAACGCTGATCGTCCCTATTTTGGATGGTCGTTAATTTTTTTTGTTAAGTCTCATGAGTGGAAGGGTAAGGTCGTCTTTTCATTATATTATATTAAAATATTCATACTATTTCTTTTTATTTTTTTCCTTTTCTACTTATATCTATTTTTTTCTATTCATATTTTTTTTCTCTTTCTCTCCTAACAACCACCACCTCATACCCATGACCAACCAACCACAACCGACAACCACTTACCACCGGCCTAACAACCACACACTAACGCTTCAACAATTTTATTCAATCTAGAAAAAAATACCAAAAAATCCCCAAACCTTACAATATTGCCATCTTAAATTTATTGTACACCACCTACCACCCACACCACCCATTACCCACCACCCGCCACAGATCTGGTCGGATCCTGCACAACTTCACGATACGGCAAAACAAAATCCCGAAAGAGCAACAAATATACAAACCGAGCCCACTCTTCAAATTATTATCCAACAAACTTGTCTACACCATATACCTCGGCACAAACCTCTTCTCCAAACTATACACCAACTTGATTACTGAGTAGCAACATATTATTACTGGGTAGCAACTTGGGATGCGTTGACAAATACCCACCCTCAAAGTTCGATCTTATGACTCGACACCCCGTATTCCAAACCAACATATTCTCACTCGTGTTCTTTTCATAATCAGAATCCTATAACCACCCAGATTTCGAAACAACCTTAAAAACTTTAGTATCATCAAAACCCAACAAAACCCTTTAATATTTAACATTTTATCCAGCCTAGTACTAGAAAAATTAACAACTTTGTTTAAAAAAAAATTAAACAAGAAGAACCTTTAAAGCCTAGTTCTTGAAAAAGATGAAATTTGGGTTTAAGAGTCTTGTTGATAGCAGTGGTTAAAAGGGTAGGTAAGTTTGATAAAATGGTTTTGATTTGGGTTTTAGGATTTTGGTTGAGAGACTGTGTGTTTTGGGTTTAAAAATTAATAAAATATGGAGTTATTAAAGTTATTGGTGTGGTAGGTGGGGCTATTAAAAAAAGGATCAGTGATGAAGATAGTGAAATGAAAAAGACGAAACTACCCCTCCACTCATGAGACTTAACAAAAAAAATTAACGATCATCCAAAATAGGGACGGCCAGCGTTACAAGTTTCAAAATTAGGGACGCCTAATGTAATTAAAATGAAATAGAGACGAAACTTGATGTTTGGTATAAACTATAAGGACGAAACATGTAATTTTTTTCTTATAAAAAAATGGCTTGCACTGTTGTATTTCTCTTTGCAAGTTTCTTCTACATTAGCACTCGAAAGTCTTCTGTATTCCTATTTGCAAACTGCAACAGTAGCACTAATCATGAAAGAAGATATTGGAAACAAAGCAAATGCCAAAAGCCTATTTTGAGTACACAAACGAATGCATATTGCAGAGTGCACGCCAATATTGCATATTGCTTTGCCACAAACTGAGCAAGTAAAACAACACATGCCTTTTAGACCAAATCTCACCGTATACACTACAATAAATATCGATATTTTTCCTAGAAATCAATAGATTCATGTAGTAGCATAGTAATTCAGTAAAAAGTATTACTTAAAAATTAGAAAATTGATTTTCAGGTCTTATCGGGTTGACCCGATAACCCGGTAAGAAAATTAATTCAACCTTAACCCGACCCGATAACACTATCGGGTTCGGGTCAAAACAACCCAACAAGATTTTTCAACCCGATTAGCCTTATCTGGGGTCGGGTCAACCCGACCCTACTGACACCCCTAACTGCTATATAAACGAAGCTTGGAGTCCATTCTGGCTGGTTACATGTCCCAGGAACTAACTGCTATATAAACGAATCTTGGATTCCATTCTGGCTGGTTACATGTCCCAGGAATACCTTCCCCCCCCCCAATTTAACTTCATGTTAAATGTTGTTAATCTTCCATAATGTCGAAAAGGTTTCCTCAATACCCCTTATGGATTCCCGTTCGTTGTGACTCTTGATGATTAGGTCGTCCACATAGACTTCCGGGTTTCTTCCTCAACATCCCTTTGAAAGTACGTTTAGAATATTGACACGGTTAAAAGTATCTTATTCAATCTGAAATTTTTGAAAAAGTAAATTGTTCAACCTTCATCCTTATTTTTACATCAGTAAAACATTATCACTTATATATTATATTTGGATAAGAATGTGCTGCCAGATAGATGTGTATTTGAAGTTGACAAATGCTCACAGAGCGAAACGCATCAAGAATCTATGGCCTGAAACCCAACTCTTACATTTTTGGCATATCAAAAATGCCTTTTTGTCCAATACCAGATATTTATAATCAAACCTACTTAACTAAACTACATCAGTATGGCTTCGTTTCCATAAATGGCGTATCTGCATATATATTGGAGGGTATCTTAGACATACTAAGGACTCATTTTTCTATATGGTGGGACACGTGACCAGAGCACCTTCCCATGAGACTGAATTATAGAGACCAGGCGTTAAGCAATGAGCGGCATAACTGGTCCGAAATATCTGAGAACAATACCATGCACATAAAAACCCTATAAGGAACTTTGTATCGCTAAGAAAGAAAAACACAATTCCAGGTCTTTTGGTCGACAAAACCATGTTCTATTGCAACGGACATGTCACAGTCGTTATTCTCAGTTAACATATCTTAATTTATAATTGCAGGTTGGAGGTTAAAAGCTTCCAATCGACAGCTTCTGAATTTCCTAGGATATAAACATGACTCGAAAACACAAATTTTAACAGGTTATAATTTTCATAAGGGCATTAGTGTTTTAGGACATATCTCTATCTGTTCCACTTCATCCACTTTACTTTTAGCTTAAAAGCTTCCATCTGTTGCTCCATTCACGTATTAGAATGATAATAATCTACAGTACATTTTATGCGCAGAATTAAGCGAGTGGTAACGTTTCTCAGTCAGCTAACTGCTGAAACTAACATAACCACCTCAATAAAACTACTATCTCATCTCCGTCGCTCTAAACCTAAAAAATCCTTTGTGCAATATCTACATTCTCAACTTAACTAACAATTCTAAGTTTTTTATAACTTTTTTTACAAGGCTCAGACATAATTTGTATGCTTATGAACTGGAATCACCAACACTTTAGAAAAATTGATGAAAAATTACTACGAATGAATCTCCTTTATATCTTTGCACCGTCCAATTCACAAAAAAAATAAGTAATCGACTTTTGTTGCAGTCGACTAAAGGAGAACCGTTTTTTTTTAAAACAATCGACTTTAGGTTTTAGGATCTTAAGCTCGATACCATGTTAACACGAGATATTCATTAATTGCCAATTGTTATTACATATAACCCGGTATATATACTAATGACTAAACCTAATACTTGGACTTAAACCAATACTAATACAAATACAAGTCTAATTCTAACATAATTCCACTAACAATAGTCATGTTCACAACTCACACAGGGACTCTGTGCCACCTCACATTTGCCTTTCAGGCTTCATGCATAGCAATTTACATGAAATAAATACATTATTACAAATTATTGGCCTTTACTTCATAAAAGCTGGTGGTAATTATCCATAAATTGTCTCAAAAAATCCAAGTGGTCTCCAAAATCGGAGGATGATGTTTGACGAATGTATGCAGCTAGTGGGTCATTTCAGGTACTTGGATCGCCTATGAGTTCAACTGACGTTTCTATGCTAACAGGTGGTTGGGTGCAAAATTTGGGAAAGAATGTAAGTCACAAACTCCATCTGAAAAACAAAACAAGTAGTAATGTGAAATTCTAAGTAACATTTTGGGAACCTAATTATGTTATTAATGCGGCTAAAAAAGAAAAGATGACATCGGCAATAAAAACACAAGCCAAGGTCCCGCTTATCAATGTGGTTGTTTTATTGCAACTGGATAATTGGTTTACTTTGACAGTGGTACAAATACCGTTATTTTAGGATCCAAAATTTGAGTTGCTGGTTACACACATCACTTTACTAGTGTATCATTTTGCTACAGTGGCATTGTGATCACTTTTTAAACATTCATGATCCTCGTGGTATTGTTCAAAACAAAACGATAGTACCGAGATACGAGTCTTCCCTTTCTCCTATTGAAAATGTATATGCCTCCGTAAACCTCTGTAATTGACCTTAATTTAGAAAACAGACCCATGTGGCCCAAGTAGAAGCTATTTCCTTAGCCCCCTAACTATCTAGTAAAGTAATATGTTAAGTTGTTAACAATTTAAATATTTAACATAGCTATAAGCGCAATTTAATTGGTGACTATATCTATGTGTTGACCATTTTGTGCAAACTATTTCCATAATTTCTAGGCAAAAGAGACTGACTTTTGGGCCTTATAGAAATGAGACTATGTTGGCGCCTATTAAGGGTAAATTTGTAACAAAAAGATAATAAGGCTTCGGGAGGAAAGGAAGACCATTAGATAAGAGGAAAGTCGAGAACTTACCACTTTAGATCATGACATGGGCTTTGTGTGCATTATTTCTGCTCTTCTACGATCTCACTGAGATTTAAATCCGCTATAGTATCCTTCCCAAACAATGTGAACCCAACAGTTACCTGCAAAAAGATGAATAAGAACCATGCTGTAAGTGCAAATTCAACTAACAGATTTGTAATCACTTGCAATAAAATGACCAATTTGTCCTTTAGATTACAAATTTCAGCACGTAGGATAAATGCATACCAGTCCTCTTTTCTTATCAAGCTTCTTTATGGTGCCTGTAAAGTCAGTGAAAGTCCCAGACACAATTCGAACAGTTGACCCTAAAATAGGCCCTGAAGGCTTTCTGGATCGCTTTGTTGTCTTCCCAGTGACTACTTTTTTACCCGAAAGTGAAAGTGAATTTTTATCTACAATGTTGGACTCAAGACTTTTCAGATGCTCTTCTTCAAAAGCTTTATCTGATGCTTCCTGCTTTTCCTTCACTTCTTGAAATATTGCTTCCATGTCAGTTTCGGATACAGGCCTTGGTTTGTTAATTTGCTTCTTTCTGCAAAATTTCACAACAAAACCTTTATGCGGGTCAAATTAAATAATATGGCTAAAAATCAAATGGTACAACATTCTCCGAAAGCATAAGGGTAGTTATTACGTATTTCCAACCATTCGTCCAATGAAACCTCCAACTCCTTCGCAATCTTCTTTAATGAAATTGTGGAGTTCCCTGTTTAGTATGCAATGCAAAAAGACGCATCCAGGATAAAGAGGCTTTGGTTTGATTGAGATCTTTCCGCTCTTTAACTTAGTCTTCTCGTCCACAGCTGCAGTAAATACCTGCCATCAAATCCGAAATGCATCAGACACACGTCATTTTGTATGACTATTTCCTATTGTACTCCAATCCTGTGAACCAAGGGATATCTAAATGCACTGAAATAGTCTGCAAAGAGCGCATTATTCAGGGGCTGTTCCGAGGTGCATTTTGAAAGAAACTACATTGCAGCTACTATCAAACTGGTTAATTCACTCGTAAATAATCAAATATTCCATAAGTAGAAGTAGATTAACAGAAAACAAGAAATTAAAATTGTGTTTAGTTGGGGAAAAATATCCCATTCTTCCAGGAAATTTTTCATTTGAGAATAGAAAAACTGAAAATCACATTATTTTTCAAAAAAAAGGAAATTCTCATTTTCCTAATAGAAAAACAGAAAATCACATTTTACTATTCTCCATTTCTAAAAGGAAAAATACAACTCCCATCTAAACAGGTTTTCAAAATCCTCAAACATTCCCTTCTCTAGGAATTTAGAAACCGAAAAACATGAAAAAATTTCTACAACTAAACACCACCTAAGGGTGTATTTATTTAGGTGAGAAATACCCCATTTTTTAGGAAATTTTTTATAGAAAAATGAAAAACAGAAAACCCGTTTGGTTACAAATTTTTGAAAAGTTTCCCTATAGAGTTATGATATATAGGCCTAACAAAGAGACCTAAAAATAGACCTACACCATTTATCATTCGACAAGTGTGATGCATATATACAGTAACTAATAATTTGAAAAGTCCAATACCCTTCTCTACTATTCTGTTCACTAGAATACGAAAAATTAACACCATCTAAACGGGTTTTCCAAGTTCTTAGATCTTTTCTAGAAACCATTCCATTCTTAAGAAAACTAAAAATGAAAACACATTTAAACACCTCCTAAATATTTTTATGAAAATTGAATAAAGTAAGCAAGTACCTTGAACTCAGCATCAGGGAAGTTTTTATGAAGGGCTTGCAACATGCGTTCAACAGTGTCTTTGCCTTTAGCTCTAGAGACTTTAAGAATCCACCACTGTGGGCCCATGTGAGCTAGCAAATCCAAATTAAGCTCTTCCTTCCATGAACTGAACTGCTTCTTGGGTTTCTTAAGAAGCTTTTCTTCAACATCTTCTCTCCAGTTGTATGTTCCTATTTTTGAGTCTCTGTTCACTTTCCTCAACTCCCTCTTCTCTTTTGTTGTTAATGATGATAGACTTGTAGTTTCTTCCATAAGAGCTGTTGCACGAACGACGGTTGCTTTCTTTTTTATGGATACAAGAGAAGGAGGACGACATGGTTGCATAAGAAGAAGCAGCTCTTTGTTATTCACCATCATCATTTTTATTTTTCTTTTCAACCAACAAAACGTTATCTCTTTGTTTAACGGTATACGCTTCTTTCTGGAAATTAAATGAAACAAAACGAACAGTAACACAGACCGATTAGATGAATAGCTGCAAGCCCATTTTCAGGCCCAATACAGAAATTTATAATCAGCCAACAACCTTATAAAAAAACTAACTACAGTACATTATTTGTCCATGTGATTTGCGGGCTATTTCACTTTTGGTATAAATTTTCAAAAAGTTTCGAATTTAGTCTGAAAGTGATTCTTCTGTTTCACTTTCAGTCTAATTTTGTTAAGCTCATTAACATCTATATGTGACGGTCACGTGAGAGCATATTTGTCTTTCTATGTATTGATTTGTTGAGTCACTTTTTTTACTTAAAATCCCCATATTTAACACATAACACCAAACGAATAAACCCCAAATTAAACACAAGCCAAGAACACAAAACCACAATGATGGTTTCGTGTAGAGAGTGTAATTCTTTAGCCGTAATTCGTACTTCATGGACGACATTCAATCTACGAAGACGTTTCTATTGTAGTTCTAAAAGGGTAAGCCATGAATCCTTTATTTTTTGCATTTTGTTCCAATTTGACCTAATTTTGCAATTCATATTTGTTTAAGTATTAAATCATGGGTTTGTTAATTGGTATGATCCACCAACGTGTCAACGATTTGTGCAATTAATTCGTGGGTTATTACGATCACCGAATGAGATACAACCAGTTGTTCCTCAAAATCATGTTGAAACAAGAAGGTTAAAGATGGTGTTGTTTAGTTAGGTGTTTTTCCTTGTATTTTATCTTGTTAAATAATGTTAGGTATCAGTTAGTTGGGAAGTTATTGTAATGCCAGTCTTTCGAATGTAATGTAGTTGGGAAGTTAATGTAATGGAAATCTTTTGAATCAATGGTACCTGTTTTGGTTGGTGAATTACTTGTTTGTATTGATTGTCTTAGGTGGTGTTTGTTTTTTCTAAAATGCCTCTTAACAGCATCTTAATCTGACTCATTCAGACGCGGTCAGACATTTGGGTCATTAAGACTGTTTGTTTTTTTCATATCATTCAGAGGCCTAAGAAGCAAACACTGTTAAGAGCGTTTGTTTTTTTCTGGACATTAAGAGGCAGTAAGAGGCATAAACCTCTTACTGAACTAGATGTGGAGGGGGTGTCTTAACACCTCTTAATGTTTTTTTTTCTTTTTTTTCTTCATTTATTTTCTACTTTGCTGTTATTTATTTTATTTTATTTTTTGATTTTTTTACTTTTATCTTTTGTATTAAAAAGAATAATTGCATATGTTTTGTTATATAAAGAATGTATAAGATGACATGTGCCAATTTATATTTTGTTCAAATTGAATGATACGGTTTCGAAGTCATTTATATATTGTTTAATGCATGTTTTTTTAAATAATTTAAATTTAAATTGATTATATTATAAAATTTGTTTTTCTTATTTAATAAAATTTATGTTTTGTGCGAATGTAATCATTTTATATTTAAATTGTAAAAACTATTGTTTAATATATCTATACATTTTTACCAAAACAAACAGTTTTATTTCATTCAGATTCAGACTTCTCGACCACTTATTCAGATTAAGACGGGAATGAGATTCAGACTTTTTTATCAAATATTCAGATTCAGATGTGCGAATCAGATTCAGATTCAGAGTCTCTTAATAAACAAACAGCACCTTAGTTAAATAGTCAAACATGTCAAGTAAATCTAATGGCATACCAAAGTCAAACATAACAAAGAACCAAAGTGTTACACATGAACACAGACAAGTAAACACTAACATAAGAAAACCAAACTCTAAAATAACAAAGTCTTGCATGCCACAGTCAAACATAACATAAACAATGTCTAACATACCAAAGTCAAACATCACAAAAGCAAAGTCTAAAACCTAAGTCTTACATAAGAAAAGCAAAGTCTTACATAAACAATAAACCATAACAGGTTACCAATTCAAGCTCACTAAACACAAAAGTAGCATAATTGAAACTGCACCATAAGATCAAGTTCACTCCTTTACCACTTTACCTTTACCATTTTCACTAGACATGTTACCTTGACCTTTCTTTTTTTTCTTTTTTTTAGAACGGCAAGTAACTATCTCACATTATATAAACCACAAATCTATCTCACAATGTCCTAAGCAGGACTTGAACCCACAACCATTTGGTTGGGGAGCTTCACACACAACATGAGGTACCATTGGGAGACAATCCCTTTGGTGTTACCTTCACCATTAGCAGCACTTTTTGTCCTTGCGGTATTTTTTATTGGTGAAAGCCTATTTTACTGGGAAGTGCTCATGTTATATCGATATTTATACGGCTAGAGATACGTGAGCCTATGGGGTCACACACGTGTACACTGAGATACCACTTTAATAATATATTTGATATATTTATTGTATATATATTAATTATAATCTCACGATAATACTTAACGGTTGTTAGTTAGTTCGTTTGACGAATAATTAACGTTAGGCCTTATAATTAGTGTGTAATGTACACAATAATTATCTAAGTCAAAAATCAAATGTAGAGGGACCATATTTGTATATATGAACCGAACTAAGGGAAAAAAATGAAACAAATGGAGATTAGTTGATCCCAAAGCAATTGTATAATGATTAGGAAAGCCCTAATCACACTATATATATACAAGGGATTTGGGAACACATTAATGACTTCTTGCTCTCCTCTTTTCCTCCCTAAACCGATCAACCAAAGACCATCTTAGGGTTTTCGCCGACTTTTGTATGAAAATAAGAACACGGGTTTTATTTTTCGTATAGTGATCAAGAACTAGCATTCGGGTGGTATTGATTACATGTAGTGTGGAGTTACTATAGAGATCACCTTCTTTGGTGATTAGGTTATTGGTTTCGTGGGTATCTCAAGAACACAAGGGTGTTCATAGCTTTCGTTAGTTGCTCGAATCAATAACGAAAAGGTACGCAAACCGTTTATTGTTTTATGTTAATTAATCACATCATACACGTCCCTTTGTGACCATATCCGCTGTGTATATTACGTGTTAATATAGTTTATTAGATAACAAATCCCAACAGTGGCATCACGAGCCGTTCGTATGGTGTTTTAATTGCATAAAACTGGTAAAATCGCTAAAAACATTTGTTTTTACTTGTTTTCTGTTTTATTTTGTGGGCAGCCCTTAGGGCTTATTTTTGTGAAAATAATGAATCTTAAGAGTCCCTAAAATATGGAAAAGAAAACCTAGTTTGAGGATTTTACGTGATTTATAACGTGTGTCTTTTTATGTGCCCCATAAATTTACCGTTTTTCAGCTCATTTGCGTAATTAACTTGTTTAATTGAATACCATGATGAATACATGCATATTAATCATGGTTTATAAGCCTTGAATAATTATTAAACATACATGTTTATGTGTTAATTGTTTTATATGAAAAAACCGATGAATGCCTATGTCTTTTGCATGCTTGTTTAGTTGTTTTATGTGTTGATCGTTTGACCTTTGTGCACTAAAAATTGATTTACCGACTCTGAATGGAATTAGACCACAAATTTTTTTAGGGATTTCACAACTCAGTGCGCTACAACTTTTACATGGTATATGTAACAAAACGATGATTGTTAATAACCATTTAAACTGAGACGCTTTATGAAACCGCAATCAGGTATTTCTAAGAGCATCGGCGTGTTGCTAGACACTAACCTTTGCTTGTATAAGTTATTTTTTTGATTATGACATTCGAAAGTGGGAGCTATTCGGAAGTGATCATGTCATATTTGTAGACCATAGGGGGGTGAATACAGTCTTTTCGACTTCTTCGAAGTTTATGAAATTTCAAGTCTCAAAGAAACCGAGTGTTGTAATGATCTACTTAACAATAGAGCCAATAGGTAGATAGAGATAGATACACCCTGATATATAATGGTTCGGGATGGGGGGTTTATACCATATGTACGTCGAGTTTACTCTAGTATAATTATTATGGTGGACTATAAACCGTATTACAACTTTGCTGCACCGATATGCACTAATATCGGAGCTCACTAAAAAGAGCTACTCCCTACGGTATTTCGCCCTCGGAATCCACCCCTAAGAATCCGTTGTTCGACTTATTCCTAAGACCACTAAGATCACTATGACCACTAAGAACTTCCTCTTTGAACTATACCAAAACCCCAACTAGATCATCCAATGATCTAGGCTTGATCACTAAGATGCAAGACTTTCCTTACAACCAAATTGAATAAAAGTTGACTTAAGAATCAATCCATAACATAGTCTAGAGATATGATTCTAATATAAAGAATATGAGAAAGAAGACCCTCGACTAATAACACACAAGTGTGGATTAGGTAATTGCATGTCTCTCTTACGAAGATGATGTGTTATTTCAAAAATGTTAGAAGAGAAGATTATAACACAAGAGGTGTTATACTTAGAGGATAGGAGAACAGAAAAGAGAGGAAAGAAATAATGGAAAGAGGTGAGGAATACGTGAGTCAATGAGGGGTATTTATAAGCTAAAAACCCAAATTGGAACAATCCAATTCGAGCCCGACGCGCTGCCCACGCGCCAAAAGCATGTCTTGGGTTTTTGGCATTTTAAATTCACGTTCTTGCTAAACCCTCCAATTGTACTTTATGTTTTGACCTTTCTATTATTCTTACACTCAAGTTCAACCAACTCATATATTCATTTGGCAAAAACGTTTGTGAGGTGTTTAAAAAAGATTTTGGTGGCGTTTGTCTAATTTCAAAGAGAAAGGAAAGAACCATTGGACAAAGGTTATATTGGGTATTCCTCATGTGTACATGGATTAGTTAGAAACTAACCATGGTTGAGTGAGTGAGTGAGTTAGAATGGTTAAGAGAGAAAGAATATGCCAAAGAATATACTTTTTTGGAGAGAAAGGGTGGATGTTATGAGGAGGAGAATCTGAATTTTAAATTCAAATTGTATAAGTGTAAGAGTTGTGAGTTAAAAGTAAGTTGGAAATGATTTGATGGATAGAAGCCTTAGCTCAAATTCAAATTTTAAATTAAATGTTAGGATTTTGGAGGCGAGTTAGATATGAGTTGGAAGTGAGGTGATGGTGATATGATAGAAGAGAGCCTAAGAACTTAAAATTAAATTTTAAATTTGAATCTTAAGAAAGGTATAAGTGGAAGTTTGGTGAGGTGTGTGTGTGAGAGAGAGGGAGATTCAAATTAAGAATGTGAGAGTGAGTGTGTGAAGAATATAATAATTATGGAATATATGGGTGAGAATGTTGTGATTAGACACATAGGAGCATGATGTGTCGTTGTGTGTAGGTAATTATATTATCAACTTTTACTATTTATATTTTACCGACTTTACCTATTAACTAACACTAACGGGCAGTGTACCCGATCAATTGCAGGTTTGTTGGTAAGTAGGGTTTGATCACTAAGAGTGAGCATTAATACTTTAATTTACTAGTATTTTAGTTATATATGTTAGTCCTAATTAATTCTAATTAAACCTAAACTAACGCAAATGGGGGTTTTCAGCCTGAGAGACAGGCACGAGTTTTGGTTTAATTTAAACTAGATAAGACAATTAACACACACAAGCAGATAAACAAACGATAAAGAAGCGGTCAAGCACTAATGTAAGAAAAGCGTATTAACCAAGTTTAATTAAATAAGATGTATGAATTGTTTATTCGTGCAATGATTGTACTACATTCGTTGGTGTTTAAATCATTCCTAAGCAAGGTGGTACTTCTCCTTAAACTATAGGTTTATATTACTGTTAATCCTGTCACAATTAACCAAACCCGCATAAAGCTTACACTGCTAATTATAATCTATCTAGGTTGTCACATTGGTATCAATATTAAAACCTAGCTCATCGAGGCTTTACCAACTTATGCCCAATTGTTGTATACTGGTAGTCTACAATCCACTGAACTACTTATGGAAAATAGAATGTTATTTGTAGTCCTAAGATACCTTAGTCTACCATTCACCTAACTAGAAGTAGAACCAGGACTTCATTTGTAATCCTATTTGATCCAGATATATAGATAAACTGTATGTAGTATCTATCCTAGACTCTAGTCTACAACCCAAATAACAATGAGTTATAGTGCTTTATTTGTAATCCTAGATCCAGGTGAATGATAGATGAAAACATAATCAAGCCATAAACGGGTATGAAGTGATAAACATAATTAACATGCAACGAAAGAGTAAACAATCGACATAAACGAATCAATTGCTCGATAATAACTGAAATTCACAAAGATAAGCAATTAAGTATCAAATCTTATATAAAACAATATAAAACGAGCAATGTAATGGGATAAATGATGCCAATAATATGACATTATTTGATGTCATCAAATATCCCCCTACTTGAGTCCTACTTGTCCTTAAGTAGACTTTAGAATTATCTTATGAAAATGTATCCCAAACGAATGTCTAGGATTTTTCCTTTAATCGATTTTCATTTAATTACTAGCGCACAACCAAACACCTCACGAAATAGGAAACAAAATCACTCAATTCACTCAACTAATCTATGTGGTAACATTTAGTAGTTTGCTTAATTGCTCAGTAGTGATGAGTATTCTATCATAAACTTGGCAATGATACACATCTCCACCACTACAGCTAAGGGGTAGCCAGTCTAGAAAGGTAAATTTGGTTAATATGATAAGGCTTAAAGGTTGATCATTCTTTTTAATCTCTACCGATACCAATATTCCAGAAAAGGCGACAAAACCATAAATGAATGCCCAAATCCATGACCACGACACTTGTGATTGCTCACTCCCTAACTCGAAAAGCTAAAGAATAGGATTAAGTAATCTTTACCAATAGTATTACACCAACAAGGGCGGCAAAACCACACATACATATTCAAATCCATAAATGAGACACATGTGATTGCTCACTAACCAAATGTTAGGATGAAGAATGATATAGGGTAGCGATTAGACATGGAAAATTTATAATTTGTGTAAAATAAAATAACAAAAAAAATAGATTAAGTCCAACCAATAAACAAAAACGTTGCTAGCTACTTTCCCGACCATAACCTTGAAAAAGACAAATAAAAAACGAACTAACTCACGCTTTATCACGAAAAACTCACGCTTTATTGGTAGAACGACTGAATTAGACTCAAAGATGTCTTAATTATCATCTTTAACGATCCATAAAAACAAACCTAGTTGGCGTTCCCGTAACAACCAACTCTGGTTCATCCATAATATAGTACAACAATAGTGGCGATATCTACCACTTGATACAAAAAATACATAGTTGGTTAATTTTGCAACCAACTTTCAAATAATATACAACAATACTTTACATCGTTGGTTTATAGCACCTACCAACGAATAATTGATCATCTCATAAAAAATAAAATCAGTTAAGTTTAGACGACCTGATTATCTCACAATCCTCTCCTTTTTTTCTCTCTTACATTTTTTTGTATTTTTCTATTTTTTGATTTTTTTAATCAACTAGAAAACGAATAAAGATGTAAAATTTCACCACTTCACGATTATAACAAAATCCAGATAATAATTCCATAATACTCATGACTCAGAAATAAAATAATAGTGAAAATAGTAAACATACTAAAAATAAAAGAAACTACTTTCACATTCCCATTGCATTGTGCAATTCCCGACCTATACAAAGATAAGAAAACGCACACGAACACAAGAAGTACATACTTTTACACAAAAGCAACTAGCAACCAACCAAGGACTTAATCTACAGGGTAGGCTAAGGTGTAAAGTTGTAACGAAACATATTTTGGTGGTGTAAGAAATGAAAGGAATGGCTCAGAAAGTTTTTCTAGGGGTATCTTACTCTAAAAATAAGAGTAAACAATGGGTTTTATACGGGGATTAACTAACCAGTATAGTTAGTTAATGTAGGATATTGGATATCATAACACAATGGAGATGGTAGGGATTGGCCGAATCTAGAGAGAGAAAGAAAAGAGAGAAAAGCTTCTAGTGAGAGAAAGTGATATTTGATAAATGAAATGACCAACCACCTCTTCCATGGGATGGAAGAGGTATTTATATGGGCTTACACGTGTGGGATTAATACCCGGCCTATTACCGTATGTCATACGTTAAACATTAAACTACGAGCTAGGATAAACTGTAAAATACACGGGGTGACCGATTCTTTTACTTAAACCTAACAATCTCCCCCTAAGGGAGGTCACCTCTGAAAATACTAACTTAAGCTCGTAGTCTTTAATTCTTCATTTGATATCTTGTACTTTGATGTAGTGATCTTTGACTTGTGGTTTGAGCTTGTTCCTTTGAGCTTGACTCTGTTATGTGATCTTGAGCTTTCTTGAGATCATCAGCCAAATGTAATCTCTAATTATCATCTTGTGATCTTTTGCCATCTTGTGTACTTGTGACTTTCAGACCGACATGCTCATATCCTTCTTAATCTTGAAAGCTTGAATATTCTTTATTCTTGAATTTCTTTAACTTTAATACTTGGTCACTTCAATAAGGACGTGTGGTATCAGAGTAACGAAAGCCTTAAAACATTTACTTGAGCTTTCATGATGTCTTAAGATGTGTCGGTCGAGTATGAGCATGTGGTTATGAATCTGACTTGTCTCCGGCCACCAGCTGCTACCGTCGGGAATACTTAGAGCTTTGATGGTTATGAATTTGACGTGTCTCTGGCAAAACAGTGTACCGTCAAGAATACCTGCAGTTTACTTATTAATAAACAGGACAAAAGGTCTTTGTTTACTTTCATGATTTGGTTGTAATAACCCATGGTTCCCCATTAATGGTATAAATTGTGATTGCTTATGTCAGGTAGAATTTTAAGAATCTCCTTGATAGGGTCGAGTGCACTAGTCTATTCTTAATTACCAGAGCGTCTCCCAAAACAGGACAACACGGTATGAGTGAATCAGTGAGTTACTATCTCACCGATTAAAGAGAAAATTTATTTGAAAATCAATCAACGTGTCACTTGTAAAAGTGTTTTTGTAACACATCGAGAGCTTTTAAGGTTATCAAAATTCATTAAAAAACCGTCTATTCATATTCTGGACAGTGAATCGATTATCAGTGTTACAAGTTTGATCCATTTTAGGAGTTATCACAAGGTCGCCTATCAGTAGTTTGTTTGATGTTAGCTCTAGCAGGCTTTTTTTATTTCATGTGGAATACTTACTGTATCACTCGGACTGTATACAGGCTGTACCAAAGGATATGCGTACAGACTGCTGATAAGAAATTCCTGTATTTAATGTGTTTGAAAAGGACAGTAGGTATAATGGCTATACTGTCCTCAATGAGATTTATGGATGGATTCTTGAGCTCTAAGATGTCAATAGTGCGTTTGGTTTTAGTGATCGGAGGTTGGAGCTGACTACCACCTTTTCAATATCAACTAAATTGGAGTGAAAAAGTCAATAGAAATGCGTGAATCTTCATAAGAAATGAAACAAGAGTCTATTAAGAGACCTTGAGTGGCTAGGGAGGGTTGTGCATTGCGTCACTGGGTCCATGACAGCTATCTTCAATACCAGACAACATCTTAGTGTTTCTGATAGTTTATGCATTGACTCGGTTTTTGCCTAAGTGTATGGAGGGCTTCTTTCTTTTCACCCTTAATCCTTATAATTCTTTTTCATTCTTCAACCCCTTCAATGCTTACCGAGACTTCATGACTAGTACCTTATTGGGTTTGTTCCAGTACTAGCTCCATCTCAGTCGGCTCTATTCCCTTATTCTTACTTTTACTCATTTTTTATATCATACCTAAGGACTTCTACACCAACTAGTAGATTGTCCCTGGGTAGATCCCTCCAGTTCTGGCTGAATCATGGGAACAAATACATAACCTTACCAACCTTATAACTCTGATAAAATTATATACATGGTCGGTCTTTTGGTATTGTTCTCCTTGCCATAAAACCATTTGAAAAACTTTAATAAAGGTACTTGTGTTATAAATATCAAAACATTTTGTACCTTGATTGTTTTGGCTTTTTAGAGACGCTCCCCCTAAACATGTGCATCGATATACGAAAATGTTTAACACATGGAGGATGGAGTACACACATGAGTCCATAAAATAACATTTTTATAAGTTTTTATATTTTAATCACATTTTCTCCCCTTATCAAAAATTCCAACCCCTTTGATATTTTGGATATCAAATGATTCAAATATGTTAAAAATCTAGGAGAAAAAATGTTCCGATTATTCACAAGCCGATTAGGGAACATATTAATGCTCCCCCTCAATATTAGAGGGATATGTGTTAGTGTCAGGTATAACAATTTTGAAGGATTTTGAGTTTAACGAAAAACTCATGAAAAATTTATACATGGACACTTAACACCTAAAGATACACTACATAATAATGTACAAGATATATTATATAATCTAAGATGATATTGACCTGAGTACCGAAATGATGAGATCATTATGTTCTTTCGATGAGTCTGTAGTCGATATCTCTTATCCTTCCACTAACAAAGCTTTCGAGACTCCTAAAAATTCACCTTATCTTGAGCCTTCTCTCAATAAGCTTTATGAACTCTTGACTCCTCCGTTTATCGTCCTCATTCTAAATCTTATTCTCCATGCCAGGATTGTACTTGTATAGCTCGTAGTCTTTGACCATGTAATCCAGCTTTTCTAGAATTTGCCTCAAAGTGCCATCGCTGAACTTGTGCACCTCAGTCTCCCGCATCATCTTTTTCTGATTATTTCTATCTCTGTAGATTACAGCCCTCGGCTTGTGGACAATGGTGTAGTCTTCTTTGAATAGAAAATCAGTTGCATCCCATCTCGGTTGTGTAATGTTGAGCTTCGTTTGATAGCTCTCAATACCGAGTTGCAAGTCTTCCACGCGTTGTCTGATGACTATGTTCCTAGTCCACAAGTTGACTGCGGTGGATAGGTGAACTTTGTCGGCTCCAGATAAGTGGTTGAGCTTGCCTTGAAGATTAAGCAGGTACATGTCTTCAAAATCATTCAGATGCAGATTTTTGAAGTCGGCTTCTGAGATCTTGTATTCTTTGTAGTCAGCTCTTCGTAAAACAATCTCTTTCAAGAATGTGTAACCGTATCTGGAGTAGGTCTTGAGACTGACAACACTAAGAATCTTCATGTGTGATCTGACTGCATTGCGATCAGAAGGGGCACTGTGTCTTGTAATGTAGAATTCCTTGCGCTTGAACCACCAGTGTGAAATACCGTAGGCTGAACTGATATCGTAGTCACTTTCACTTTCAGTCCATAGAGACGGTACTAATTCTTCGAGCCCGAAGTCTGGATAGTAAGCCGCTTTCAGCTTGGATATGGACAGAGCATGCCTTCTTTCTTTATTACCAGATACAAGATATTCCAGGTCTTTATTGAAGAAGTATTAAGCTTGAATTGTTACCTGACCTGGTGGACCTCCTAGAGGTAATGGTTTGCTCATGTCATGCACGACACGATTACCCTCAGGATTAATCAAATCAATCTGATCTGTTAGTAACAAGTGGTACTCTTCCATTTGAAATTAAAGGGATGTGCTGTTCTTATGAAATGGTTTGACTATCTTGTAAGCTTGACCTTCAAAGTCAGCTTTGACGAGCTTCGACTTACCAATCTGTTTGCAATACCATTTGATGAAGGAACCCATATCTTTAGTTTTCCAAAGTAACTTGTTTTCTTTTGGATCTTGATACGTTTTGGCTATTGCATCATCCTAGTTGTTCTCAGATTCAGGTAAGTCATTTGGAGGAATGACCTAGTCGAGTTCAGGTGTTTTCGGTGTGTCTTCTTCTGGTATAGGCTTCAACCAGTCTAGTTTAGTCTTGATCTTTGGAAGGTGGGCAACACCGGCATCCTCTAATTCTGAGAGATGCATATCTTCTGGTATTGGATCATCATTAATAGGTGGTGGAGAAGCAAGCTTTTGCTTAGTGGAGCTAGATGGAGCTTCTCTTGTGTTAGAGGTCTTCCAAGCTGAGGACTTTTGAACTGGAGGCTATTTTGAAGCAAATATATCATAATAATACCTTTTCTTCTTGCTTTGGTCAGAGTCCTTTGGAGGAGGTGGAGGAGGATCTTGGTCATCACGGCGTCTTTTACGAGACTTAGTCAAATCTG
>BQNB010067065.1:11760-26596 GCA_026074375.1 Tanacetum coccineum | reverse complement strand
GTAATAGTTTGGTGGTTGGTTAAATAAATATATCAAAAGTAAACGCAAAGTGTGTAATATATTCCGTATATATTACATAATGAAAAATAACCGAGTATATAATTCATACCGTGAATTATATATTAAGGTACCTACCCAAAAGGATAACTCGAAGCGTATATGGTACACCAAATGTGTGTGTTCCCTAAAAGATGACAAACAAAATAAAATTGTTTAATTATATAATACTTTCCAAGTATTATATAAGAAAGATGATAAAAATCAAAGAAACTAAATAATTCGACACGTTCCCGGATATTCCCAAATGGTTTAATAGAAAGTTCATTTATAAAAACAGGCGCACGTTTTAAAGTTGCGTATTAGATAGATGAAATCCCTAAAATTATCGCTTACGCTTGATTATCGGGTCATCACGATTTAATAATTCTTAAGATCTTTCAAAATAATAAATAAAGTAGATTTGTAAAAATTTATTAAACGTAGCAGTTTGCAAAAATCCCGGCATGACCTATTTGTTTATTTAATGTTTTCCATATTAACAAAAATTACTTATTTTCCCTCAATTCAGTGCATGTTGCAAACCCAACCACATCTTTTAACAGCTATTATAAACACAGAAACAGAATTAATAAATAAAATATTTATTTAACCAATACCACATTTAGATCCGGTTTAATATGTAAATGTATATATGAAATCTTTTAAATGTTATTATTCGATTTATGTAAACCAAACGCTCCCTTCGTGCTTTCTGTTATACCAAACAGCCATTATGGCTGTTAACAACAACCAAACACACCCCATGGCTGTCCACATCAGCCAAACGCTCCCTAATGATTCTTTCTGCTACACCAAATGTACCCTTATTCCATTTTTGTTAACCCAAACACACCCCAACCTGTTCTAACTAAACCAACACACCCTGGTCGGTCACAAACACGAACCAAACGCGCTCGTGTACTGGTGAACAGTAAACCGATGCACCCTTGTTAGTGATATCAGTCAAACGCACCCTCTTGGGCGTCGAGCAACACCAAACGCACCTAAATCCGTGTATACCATATAAACAAACACACCCTTGGCTGTTATGTTAAGTCAAACGCACCCTCTATGGTGGCTGAGCAAGTCAAACGCACCCTGGTTGCGACTAAAAGAAACCACACGCACCCTACTTGGTTGTAAACCAAACGCACTCTTTTCTTGCTATTACCACCAAACCAACGCACCCTTATCTGTTATGGCAGGTGGGTCGTGGTGGTGGCGATGAAGGTGGCAGGGGGTGGCGGTGGCAGTGAAGGTGTTGATGACGATGATGATGACGATGGAGTGATGATGATGATGGCGTTGTTGGTGAGGAGGGCGAAAAGAGGGGGGCGGCTGAGTGGTGGTGATGGAGTGCGGCGTTGCTGTGGCTGCCGGATGGGGGGGAGGCGGCGCGTGGAGGAGAGTGGGTGTGGGGATCGAATAGATCCGGTGATGAGGAGTGTTTTTGGAGTTGGCCGGAAAAGTCCGCCGGAAAAGTTTTCCGGCGGCGGCGCGACGGTGGTGGCCGGATCCGGCGGTGGTGGTGGCTGGCCGGATACTTTGGGGGAGAGAGAGAGAGTTATATATGTATGTGTGTAATGAAATGAAAAAAGATATATAAGTTTTATCTATAAAATAAACTTTAAATGAAATGGTAAGAGTTTTAATACCGAGGGACTAAAAGTGTAACTTTGTCGAGAAAACTTTATAAAATACTGGGTTCGGACTCGTTTTAGCCACGTAAATGGAATGATTCAAATGGCACAAAACTTTGCCAATAGTTTTATAAATCATTTTTCTGATAAAAATGAGTATTCACTCGACTATTTTTCGTAAACGTTTTATTAATATTTAATTTAAAACGTTTATTATATTTTTGTATATTTCCGATAAACTAGTCCGTAAAATGATCTTTTACTCGAAATTTGTGTCTTCAACAAACGTTACACACGACTAAAATAGTTAAATAATTTATTAAATATTCTTATTTAATAAAACGTGATAATTAAATGTAATTTATTTATTATTTTGCCGGACTCGTTCTGATTCTAAAATCTTGCGAGGGCATTTCAGTCACCTTCTGACTGTTTTCGGGTCTCGGTCAAAACTAAAAAGTTGTCAGGAATATCGTTTTACATCAAATTGCTTTAGAGTCCGAGTTGTGAAAACGTAATTTAGGGGTTCGTTTTTGATAAATCACCTATGAATTAATATATAATTCTTTTTCGTTTCGAATCAAATAAGTTAAACAAATCACTTGTACTCGCGGGGTGAAATAATAATCATGAATTATTATTTAAATACGTCCGAAAATTTACCGTCATGCGAAGTGCTTTTATTAGACAATAAAACGTCAAAAATCAAAAAGTCAAGTCAGACTCGAAAAGTCAAAGGTTAAAATAGTCTTTTAAATTTTCAAAAATTCTCGGATGTTACATAATCACTTACGAAACATGTTTTGCCAAACACCAATAACAAATTATTTGCGTTTGCCAAACGCAATAATCTAATAATCAGTTTTATAACGCAATGCCAAACACCCACTAAGAATACTATAACAAAAAACAAAGGGCAAATCGCATAAAAAGATACCCATCTTAGGTTCAATTTCAATTAAAGGTATCTATTTTTTTTTTCTTTTCAATTTAAGGTATTTAGCTTATCATACCGTGCAATTTAAGGATTTTTTTTACATGCTTTCTTTTTTATAGAATTTTTGTGTTTTTATTTATTCTAAATATATCAAAACCTTCATAAAAATTCGTCCTTTTTATATAAAATTCTAAAAAGTATTTTCTTTTTGTCATAATTTTTTCAAAATTTTTAATCACGTTTTACTATTTAAAAAAAATCACTTTTGTTTTTTTATTTAGTCTAAATATATCAAAAAACTCGCATAAAAATGTCGTATTTTTTTTATAAAATTCTAAAAAGTGTTTTCTTTTTGTCAAAAACTTTTTTGTTATAATTTTATAAACTATTAAAAAATTAAAAACCAATTATGTCCTTTTCTTTTATAAACAGTTTGGTTATAATTTTATAAAAAATAAGTAAAAAACGTCAAAAACATAAATTTTAATTTCTGGATAGCTCTTCAGTAGCGTTTGTATTGGCAAAAATTTCTAGAATTTTGAAATTCGTTTGTGATTTAATTTTAATTAAAGGTTATTTATCATTAAATTAGTTACAAATAATTTCGTTCGTTAAAAAATAATTTATTTTATTTTTAAAATTAATTCTTGTTAAGATTTAAGTTTATGTGTGAAATTTTAATTTTAATTCATACGCATGATGTAGTTGTGACACAAAGGAATTTGGTGTAGCTAAGAGATAAGGGGTGTTTGGTATATGAAAAAGTGTTTTTATAACCTTGAAACCTCTAAAGTCCAACTGCAACAAGAAAAAAATTCGATATCTTAAATTGAGAAGAAAAAAAGATTGATACAATTATTGAAATTAGACTTAAGATGGATACCTTATGAGTATTTTGATTTGATTAATAACAAATTAATTAAATAAGTATTTGAGTAGGCAGGGAATTGAATCATTAAAGTGAATTTGAATATGGAAAATAAATAAATTGACAAAGGGTTGGCAAAAAGTCTTAAATTGAATGTGATTCTATAGAAAAGTGAATTTTGCTTTTGCATTTGGATTTCGAATGCAGTTCAACCACATTGCTATCACCAAACACACTTTCGACCTACCTCTCACCCTTTGGTCGCCGCTTTCCCTTCCCATCAAACACATATGTACTGTTAATTCATTTTTCAACTTTTAAATTGGTTAACAATAATGAGACTACTACCTATTTACAACCATATTCATTCATCTTTTAAAAGGGGGGGTTTTGTCATAGGAAAAATATATATCATTTAACATATTCTTTTTTCAGAATTTTTTTTCTGACCATCCATTTTTTTAGCAATTACTAACTTCTTATGTTCTTACAATATTCCTATCAAAATAAAAAAAGGTTTTTTTATTTTGGAAAAATATTGGAAGACTTGTATGTAATATTAATTCTATGATATGAGTTGGAAAGACAAAGAAAAATAAACTAAAGATGTAATTAAGGACTTGAATAGTGTTTCTTACATATTATGGAGAAAAATTAACCATCTTCAAAATTATCTCCTTGTTTAGAGTAAGGGTTGGAGATGTATTTCTTCAAAGTTTC
Organism: Tanacetum coccineum; assembly: GCA_026074375.1. Lineage (NCBI taxonomy): Eukaryota > Viridiplantae > Streptophyta > Magnoliopsida > Asterales > Asteraceae > Tanacetum > Tanacetum coccineum. The sequence goes on along the minus strand of BQNB010067065.1, from coordinate 22,392 downwards.
TTCTCCCATAACACCCAAATAGAAGATGAAGATGCTTATAGAACAAAGATTGGGAGATAGTCTTATCGTCCTATAAAAATAGTGGAATCACTTGTATTTGATGTTAAATCAATTTTTTTTTCCCCGAATCATACAAAAAAAGAAAATATTAAAAATTAGCCCCGCCATAACGCATCGCCAAAAAAAACCCCCGAAACGTAAAAAAAAATTATTCGGGAAAAAATTAGCTCCGCCGCAACGCGCGGGTTCTTTTGCTTGTTTTATTAATAATAGTCACCAATATTTACATTATAGTTAAACCATCATTGACGCGATTTGCGGCTAGTAACTTTTTGTATAGTTAATACATAATTAAACAACTCATAACCTCTCACGATTTGTCGTCAACAAGTATGTTTCTTCTTACCATCCAGTAAAACTAAAAAGGTTATAGGACATAAATAAAGATGAGACAAATATTACTCAATTAATCGTTGATTAGTTGTTTGACCAAATAGTTACGTTATCCAAAAAGTTAATATAATTCATCAAGGATAAATTTGTTGTATCAAAACTTTCGCATGCTCGTTTAGTCGTTTTGGATTTAGGAACAAGTTCAGCTTATCATGGTCTAATAATAACTTTTAAGAAAAAGTGAAAGAATAAAGTTTTCGAAGTGCTAGTATTATCACGACCATACCATCTTACTACTTTCCGTCTTGTTTTTAAGTATTGACAAAATGCTTTAACTACCAACAATTACAGTATTTTGTAACTCAAGAAGAAAAAAAAAACTAACTGTACTTTTTCTCATAAATTGAAGATGCATTAATTCAATTCGATACTACTAAAGTAATGACAACTTTTAATAGGCTCAATGAATGTGCAGACAGTCACTTTTAAGTAAATTTAAAGATGATGGTCCATGAAAATATAATGTCATGCATGTATTGACATCACACCCATGGATGAAATGTAAAGATAAGGTTTGTTCCCCTCCCACTCGTGTGGATAATAAAAGGTACGATATGCTTGTCCTACACCTCAAAACACCAAACTTATATTCCTTTGTTTGGTATGTCCAAAAAGACATTAATAATTTCTTACAATTTAAATGTCATATAAAACCATTCATAATTGTATGCATATTCTTTAGTTAGTCCCACCAATATGTCACAAAACTAGCACCAAAATGTATGATTTCCTTGTATAGATCGTGGAATGAAACCGAACGGGTCGTTGTGGTCCTTCGTAGCATGTTCGATGACTGCGTATATGAGGAATGTGGATCGGTAGGGTCGCAAATGATGAACCAAGTTTTATATAAATGGGAAAGAAAAGTAACGGGGTCCGTTTGATATGATAAACATGATTATGATGAGTTTAATCATATTGGTTGGTGGAAGTAGACAAATTTGGTAGCTTAGGAAGAACCTTTTTGCAAGAGATGAGAAGAGTTTGGTGCTTTTGCTTGGATAATTTATGATTAATGTTTTTTTATAAATTGTTCCTTGACAACTGAATTATTATGATTGGCTTTTTTAGTACATTTGTTTATGTGTTTTTTTTTAACGGCGATATTATTAAAAGAACTAGCAAGAAGCTAGAAATTACCAGGAAATAAGATGCGGATTTTTAAGCCAATCCGTCCAACTAAAAGAGGCTTTACATCTAGCCCGACACCAATAAAACGATTTAGAAATAACATCATCTAAGAACATAGCTTTAATCAGACTCTTTCCTTCAAAGATTTTCTTGTTACGATACCACCAAAGGAGCCACCACATCACGACAGAATAACACATGGATTTACTAGAAGATGAATGTTCAAAAAATTAACTCTACTAATAAAGAAAAATTACGTGAAAAAAAAATTATTCGGGAAAAAATTAGCTCCGCCGCAACGCGCGGGTTCTTTTGCTTGTTTTATTAATAATAGTCACCAATATTTACATTATAGTTAAACCATCATTGACGCAATTTGCCGCTAGTAACTTTTTGTATAGTTAAATACATAATTAAACAACTCATAACCTCTCACGATTTGTCGTCAACAAGTATGTTTCTTCTTACCATCCAGTAAAACTAAAAAGGTTATAGGACATAAATAAAGATGAGACAAATATTACTCAATTAATCGTTGATTAGTTGTTTGACCAAATAGTTACGTTATCCAAAAAGTTAATATAATTCATCAAGGATAAATTTGTTGTATCAAAACTTTCGCATGCTCGTTTAGTCGTTTTGGATTTAGGAACAAGTTCAGCTTATCAAGGTCTAATAATAACTTTTAAGAAAAAGTGAAAGAATAAAGTTTTCGAAGTGCTAGTATCACGACCATACCATCTTACTACTTTCTGTCTTGTTTTTAAGAGCATCTCCAATGCTCCAACTCATAATGACTTTTTCTTTTAACTAGCATTAATTTTCTTATAAATTTCATCTTCTAAAAAGTCATTACCATAAACAATCTCTAATGCGAAAAAAGCTTTATAAAAGCTTTTTAGCTCTTCATTAAATGGGAACCACTTGTTAGATATTGTGTCAAACGCTTGGTAAACACCAAGCTATCTTTGTCAAAGTCTTTCATCAAGCTGTTGCTACAATTGTTAAAGTCATTTGAATGACTTTTCAAAACAGTGAAAAGTCTTTGGTAAAGCTACCATTGTGGTTGCTCTAAGTATTTACAAAATGCTTTAACTACCAACAATTACAGTATTTTGTAACTCAAGAAGAAAAAAAAAATTAACTGTACTTTTTCTCATAAATTGAAGGGCTTATGATATATGTACCCCCTCTAAATCACCATTTGTACCCCCCTCGGGTTTTTTCCGGTTTTTTTTTTGTATTTTTATAATTTTGTATATGTTATAAAACTGTGACAAGGAAAAAACGGAACGAAAAATATAAAGTTTAACAAGTCAAAAGTATGAAACTGTCAAAAATTACTGAACAGAAACTAATAAAAAACTGCGTTGCACTGTAAAAAGGGGGGTACAAAAGGAATCTTTTGTACCTTTTTGACACTATTCATGGGCCAGGGGGGTACGAATAGGGGTACCCAAATTGAAGATGCATTAATTCAATTCAATACTACTAAAGTAATGACAACTTTTAATAGGCTCAATGAATGTGCAGACAGTGTAGACGAACATACTGCTGAAATCTTCAGCTCCCTCCCAAACATACACCCCTGAGACTGATAAGAATTAGTGCACTAGTCTTCTCAAAGACCTCCTTTCTCATTTAGGATACACTGTGGGAGGGATGATATCATCAACATCGTCTCACTTAAGGAAAGCATTCCAATTTGTTTTCCCCCCAGTCTTGTTTGAATCAGCCCAAGAGTACACCATATTATCACCTTTTCGAAGTAAAAATGAAGCACCAAAATCAATTAAGACCCGAAAAAGCACATTTCCTCCCTCGCCAAAAAGACATGGTAAAGACTTTCAACACCAAAGTCAACTAAGTCCGAGTGTAAGCAATTTTCCCTCTTGTACTTCAAAAATGATAGCAATCAAAGTCAACTAAGTCCGAAAAGTACCAACTAAAATTGTTTCACCAAAGTCAACTAAGTCCCGAGTGAAAGCAATTTATCCCGCTATGTAGTCGAAACTGTAACATCAAAACGGTAACATAAAAAATCAACTAAGTACCAGATTGTACACATTTCTCCCTCCAGATGATGACTATTTGAGGAATCATCCTACTCATGTGTACATCTTATATCAACTGGAACTGCTTACTTAGCTTCATAACCCGTGATTGCATAAGCAATACTCTGTGAGAAGATGTAGATACTCTATTTACAAATCTCTCTTGATCAACCCGATCTAAATCCCCTTATCTATTCTGTAGGCTAATATTGATGACCACTGATGGAGACAACCCGATGAAACGAACCCGAGAAGGAAGCAACAATCCCTGACTTGTGACTTAATCTTGTCTATCCGTACGTTAGACAAAGGGAACGTGCAGAGGCAAATCACTTGAGTACCAATAAACTCACCCAAAAGTAATACAAAAAATACATCACCACTTGAATCTCCTTTAACTACTAAGACTCTGAGTACTTACAATGTAACTCCTTAAAGTGATAGCTACTTTTGTGGGAAAAGCAGATAAGAATCACAAAAGCAACTAGATATCCAAGTCTACGTCACTAACACAAGTCATCCTCGTTGTGGAGAAAGAAAGAACCGAAGACGAAATAAGTACACGCCCCGTGAAAGCCTACTTCAATCCCAAATATGCAACATCGTACAAAGTCTTCGTAGTCATTAAAATTCAATACTAGCCGTTATCAATGAAGGTGGATTTTGATAAGGTCGTTTTAAGTGTAATGTATTGTTGTTTATTGTGTTGTTGTTCGTAATAGAATTTTTTTAAGTTAACAACGATATCGGCTCAAAAAAAATATACCATAAGAACGGCCATCCAAGTAAGAAAACCCGGTCACTTTTACATTTCCCGACATGATAGTGTTTTAAAACCCGGCTTAATCCATTAACGCAATCCCGAAATAAATACATCATAAGCGTTTTGGCTCAATTTATCATAACGCAGCCCATGAACTAAATTACCATAACTAGCCCAAAAACACAACCCAATAATATAAAACTCGGAACTAATTAATTGAGTCCAGCCCAACACGCACCGAATACCATTTTAAGCAGCTCAAATCAATACTTATTAAAACATTCGTAACAAACCACGAAAGACTCGAACCCCTTAAACTTCATTAAACATCGGATCGGCCCACTTGAAGCTTCTTATAACCCAATCTATCACATAATTAGAGATATAAAAGGATCAAATCCCTAATACATCTCCTATTATCCTAACCCTAATCTTATTTGATACGTAGTCACAATTCATCTAGTCCTCCTTATCTCTCCAAAGATAAAACGACACCCACACATCTCATCCATCTCAAACGTGTAGACACAACGCATCACATCGACTCTTCATACAATCAATCGTTTAACATAAATCCCCAACCCAAGATAACATCCTTATATCATTCGAATTTGTCACAGAGCCATATCAAAAGAGCAAGAATTTCGTCTTCAAGGTCTCTATGATGAGGTCTCAAGTAGGTTTAATTATGTGTTTCGTTTGTGTGTCATTCGAATCAAAGAAAGAGTGTAACATAATTATTATACATCTTGCTTTATTTTCGAAAATGAATGAGAAGATATGTTTGATTCTATTACATTCAAAGATCAATGACGATATACTTTCTTTCGTGGATCCAGATCTTTAATGTCCTGGTTATATGAAACCAACTAATCAATCGAATCAGAATCTTGGTTTCATGTGTAATTTCGAAGTCATGTTAATGATTGGAGGAAAAAAAAATGAATGAGGTGTTATGTGGACCTGAGGTTTAGATTAGTCTTGAATTTGTGGATTTATTAGAACGTGGCTGAGATTATTGTTGATGTTAGAATGGATTCGAGTCAGACCTCTTATTCTACATTTATGTTCGTTGACTTTGACTCGGTATTAACCGGTCTGACTCAGTGAGTTTGACCCGGATCAACTCGGTAAATACCAAGTTGACTCGGTTTGGGTTTTGGGCCTGAATAGATCGGTTCCTACTGAGGTATTAGTTGTTCGGTGTATTATGTCTTGTGTCCTTGCTTTTGTCTTCAACCGAAACAAGAAAACCCCAATCGTCCTTCATGCCAGAAATTATGGATCTATGTTCCTTTGTGTTTCAAACCATGGACCTAAAACAACCAAGAATAAGCTTTAAAAATAAGCTTTTAAGCTCTCAAGAAGCTGATTTTAAAGAGAAATAAGCCATTAAACCAGAAAATAAGCCCGAGGACATAAGCAGACCAGAATAAGCTCAAATAAGCTTATAATAAGGCTCTAAATAAGCTGGAAAAATGAAATGAAATACCACATCAGTTTTGTTAAGTTTTTGGAAAACAAAAAGTACAAAAAACTTAAACAAAGAATGGAATAACAAAACATTTTGCAACAGAAACAATATAACAACATATAAAAAGTATTTCGTGGGTTTTTTTCCAGATAAGCACACAAAAAATAGAGCTAACCAAGCTGAAACACCCACTAACACAACACACAATACAAACACCGCAAAGTTTTATCGCTGATACCAATTGATAAGGATACAAAACACCTTTTCGGGGGGTCTTGGTTGATCAAAATACATAAGATGAATCATTGTTATTTTAGTGAGAGAAAGTAGAGAGAGGGTGAGATGAACACAAAAAGGAATTTTCCTTCACATGCATGGTAAGTTTTCAAATTTTGAGTTAGTAGAGCATAAATGATTTAATTTCAAGTCCAAGCTTATACATAGGCTAAAATTTCATAGGTAGAGGTGAGGACATGAGCATGATCATGAAATTTTTGGACTTAGGGTATAAGATTATCGATAACTTTAGTTTACACGAAAAGATTTCAAGTTTCCGGGGTTCTGTTTGGTCAAAAACGCAAAAAACGCAATTTAAAAGATAAAACCCTAAATTTAATATCGAAAGTGATTAAAAATCACAAAACACTTAGAAATTTTAAAATATCTCATATAAGGCCTAAATTTATTAATAATCGATGCCGAAATACGCCCGATGACGTTTTTCAGATTTACACGGTTTAACTTCCCGATAAATTGTCAGATTCAAACGTAACGTATAAAAGTCAAAGATAATAATTGGAAAAGTTTAAAAAATATTGACCTGAAATTATGGCGTGTGACAGATTAAGTCAAAGGTTCTGGGGTGAAGCCATGTTAACAGCTTGCTATTTATTAAATAGGGTTCTTAATAAAAGGAACAGGATTACCTCTTATGAACTCTGGACTAAAAGGAAACCAAACCTAAACTACCTTAGGGTTTGGGATTGTAGGGCAGTTGTAAGACTCCCTGATCTAAAGCTAAAAACTTTGAGTGAAAAAGGTATTAAATGCATCTTTGTTGAATATGCTGAGCATTCCAAGGCTTTTAGGTTCTATGTCATTGAGCCTAATGATTCAGTTTCAATTAACTCAATAATTGAATCAAAGGATGCTATCTTTGATGAGAATTGATTCTTATTAGTCCCTAGACCAAGTCAGAGGTCCCTGGTAAATGGAATTGAAGACATTGGTTGTTCAGTTGTCCCTGAAGAGATCATTGAAGAGGTTGTTCAGCAACCTGAACTTGAGCTTAGAAAAAGCAAAAAGAATAGGACTCCAAAGGCTTTTGAACCTGAATTTCAATCATACTTAATTTAAGGAACAAGGGATGAGGTCTCTGACCAACACTCCTATTTCTTTAATGTTGAGTATGACCCCAAAACATTTGAGGAAGCAATGAAGTCCCAGGATGTTGCTTTCTAGAAAGAAACAATTAATGATGAGATGGACTCCATCATGGGCAACAACACTTGGGTGTTGGCTGATCTACCTCCAGGTTGCAAACCTCTTGGTTGCAAATGGATCTTCAAAAGAAAACTAAAGGTTGATGAAACTATTTAAAAGTTTAAGGCAAGGCTGGTCATTCAAGGATTTTAAACAAATGTCAAGGATAGACTACTTTGATACTTATGCTCTAGTGGCACGTATCAGTACCATAAAACTGCTGATTGCTATGGCATTAATTCACAATCTCATTATTCATCAGATGGATGTGAAGACAACTTTCTTGAATGGTGACTTGGATGAGGAGGTATATATGAACCAACCTCAGGGCTTCATCATGCTTGGCAATGAAAACAAGGTATGTAAACTGATTAATTCTCTATATGGATTGAAGCAGACACCTAAGCAATGGCATCAAAAGTTTGAAGAAGTGGTTTTGTCTAATGGTTATTTACTTAACCATGCTGAAAAATATGTATATAGAAAATTTGATGAAACTGATAAAGGAGTCATCATTTGCCTATATGTTGATGACATGCTGATCTTTGGCACTGACCAAGTTCAGGTTGACCTGACAAATGAATTTTTATCATCAAGGTTCTCTATGAAGGACATGGGGAAGGCTAATGTTATCCTTGGTATTAGGATTAAACATGAAAGTAATGGAATAGCAATTTCTCAGTCTCATTATATTGAGAATGTACTAAAGAAATTCAATTACTTTGATTGCACTACAGTTAGTACTCCTATGGATACAAGTGAGAAGTTGATGCCTAATAATGGCCAGACTGTATCTCAACGTGAGTATTCTAGGGTGATTGGATGCTTAATGTATGCCATGACTTGTACAAGGCCTGATATTACTTTTGTTGTAGGTAAATTAAGCAAGTATACTAGTAACCCTGGTACTCAGCACTGGCAAGCAATTCAGCGGGTACTGAAGTACTTAATGTCACACCCCGCCAAGGCGAAAACGCGAGGCGTAAACAAGAATGGATATCATCACAACACACGGTGTCTCTATAGAGAATACTAATATGAAAGCTAAAGTAAAGCAAAGACACGTTGTGTCATAACAATACCCAAAACCTAACCAAAAATCCAAAAGGCGTCTTTATCGATGAAACGAAAGTTCTCGCCGACATAAAGACATGCAACAATTATCCAAATTCAATCAATGCAAAAATTCAAGACAAGAAATAAAAATTCTTCATGACATCCTATGGTCTCTTACTAGCCACTTCTTTCAATCCTATTTCCACCATGCTCACCTGAAAATGATGCTTAAAACGTCAACACAACGGTTGGTGAGAGTCATAGGTTTAAGACTCACATTATAACTTTTTCAAAACCAATTACTGTGATCATCAAAACATTATAGGACAATTACGCTAACATGCAATGCACATACTGGGTAGGAACGTTACCCCCGATCCATTACAACAACTGGGTAGGAACGTTACCCCCGATCCATATGTCACTTACGCACCTAAAAGTCTACCAGCTGGAACTTATACTTAGGCCTGGACCACACATCAGTGAGTATTATTTCAACCCTTCAGTTGGTTTGAATTGAGTAGTAAAGACCACTCCCAACCGAACTAACCACAAATTCCACTCCAATTGATCACTAAGCCATGGAGCGTGCCACAAATTCCACTCCAATTGATCACTAAGCCATGGAGCGTGCCACAAATTCCACTCCAATTGATCACTAAGCCATGGAGCGTGCCACAAATTCCACTCCAATTGATCACTAAGCCATGGAGCGTGCCACAAATCAGTAGGTATTATTTCAACCCTTCAGTTGGTTTGAGTTGAGTAGTAAAGACCACTCCCAACCGAACAAATCACAAAGCAATCACACGTAGCAAATAATCACAGCAATTAAAACAGTTTAACACATAGCATCATTTTCACCCCAATAAAACACAAGAAAAAGGGGCTATGAAACTCACCTGAAGCTTAGCTTCCAAATAGATCCAATCAAAACTTCACAAAATCTCACGAACAATCTAAACAATTAAACACATTATTAGTTACCATCAATTAGGTATTCAACCCAATATGACGTAACTTCAACTATGATGGATACCTAGGCTATCTATCACAGTCCTATCATCATTTAAGACCTTTACCCATTCTTACATATTTCATTTATACCTAAATGTTACTCTTTAAACTTTCTGGTTTTAAGCAGAATTTTACTCTCACTTGCGTGCCCTAAACGCACTACTTAAACACTCCCATAATTCAAACCAAAATTCACCATGCTACATATGTGTCCTATGAACCTCTCATAGCTCTCCCAAAGTCACTACCCTTTTATAAATACCCCTTAGAAATTCATTAATCCAAAGTGTTTAAAATTCGTCCAGAATCTGACCTTCTAAAAGTATGGCATTAATTACCCAACTTAGACCCCACTATGACCTTAGCCAAAATTCAGAGGTCACACACAATATATGAACTAACTTCCACGTGACTTAGAGCCTCTAACTCAGTGTCTAAGTATTTTTAGAAAAATCAAAACCAAAACTGAAATTCGTCACTGTTTTACACACTGATTTTGTAATGACCATTTGACCCACTTTCCGACCATAAAAACTTATGAGGCCGGATTTTCTAGAAAGTAGACTCTCTGAGGTTATCTCCAGTATGTTGTAAATTATTTATTTGATCTTTTATGACCGAGTTATGCTCGTTACAAAACTGCCTAACTTTCTGCAGTGAATTAAACACCTAATTCGAGTGATCTAAGCCCTAACGCATGATCATATCGCTAATCTAATTAATCAAATGATTAAACTAACATTAATATATCATAAACTTTCTGGAAATTAAATACCCTAATTTATAAACCCTATTTTAAACCTAAATCCACCATAATTAAGTTACTAGAAAAAACGAACTGAATATAACAAATCGAACTCGTACCTTAAGATTAAACAAAAAAAAAAATCGTTTCTTGCCCTCTCCTTCTTTGGCCGGTCGACTAGGGTGAATGGGGAATTAGGGATTCTAGGTTTAGTATATATAGGCACCTAGGTAGAATCCTGTAGGTCCTTGGTTTAGGATCTGACTAGCCTTGGTAAGACGATAAATAACTTGGATAAATTCAAATCAACTATATGAGAGACACTGACTATGAATATCAAGTGTTAATGCGGAATCTTAACACAAGAGTAAAGAAAAAAATGATAATACTAATTTGCTATAAAGCTCTATGCTTCTATTGATATTTCTCAAAAATGTGTATCTAACATTATGCCTTA